>PVIH01023649.1:0-24384 GCA_004025045.1 Sigmodon hispidus | reverse complement strand
ATCACAAAACCTTGAATAACCCTATCAAAAAATGGGGTTCAGATCTAAAAAGGGAATTCTCAGCAGAGGAACTACGAATGGCTGAAAGGCATCTGAAAAAGTGCTCTTCATCTTTAGCCATCAGAGAAATGCAAATCAAAACAACTTTGAGATACCACCTAACACCTGTTAGATTGGCTAAGATAAAAGGTACAGATGAGAGCCTATGCTGGAGAGGATGCGGAGCAAGGGGAACACTCCTCCATTGTTGGTGGGATTGTAAGCTTGTTCAGCCACTTTGGAATGCAGTATGGAGGTTTCTCAGAAAATTGAGAATCAATCTCCCCAAGGACCCAGCAATACCACTTCTGGGTGTATACCCTAAAGAGGCACATTCACACCCCAAAGGTATTAGCTCAACTATGTTCATAGCAGCATTATTTGTAATAGCAAGAACCTGGTATCAACCTAGATGTCCCTCAACTGAAGAATGGATTAACAAACTATGGTACATCTACACAATGGAATACTACTCAGCAGTAAGAAAAAACGATATCCAAAAATTCGCAGGCACATGGAGGGATTTGGAGAATATCCTCCTGAGCGAGATATCACAATCTCAGAGAGATAAACAGGGGATGTACTCACTCACTAGTGGGTTCTAAACAAACAAACAAGAAAAAAAAAATGCCAAACATATCCAAGCGACAAACCACAACCACCAAACAGCTTGGGATCAGAAACACCCTGGACTGATCCTTCGAACCCCACTCCAACTATAGGAATACCAGACTCATTCTTGAGGGAGGTTGGACAAAACTGGATTTGGCCAGGAGTGGTGACTGATCCAAACATTATTGGGTCAGTGGGACCATAGGACTGTCTGCTCCCTGCCCAGCGAAGGGATGGGGAATTGCAGAGAAGAGAAATGTCAAAATGTGTTGGGAGGGGGAAGGGACCTTGAATGAGGATATACAGGGATGGGAAAAAAAATTTCAGAGGGAAAGCTGAACACCAAGTCAATATATGTGTAGCAATCTTATTTGCATCACCACCCTTGATATGCCATGCTTATGATTCTTATCCTGTTCATAGTTATTGTTAACTTTTCCTCATTTTAAATTCATGTTACTTTTTTTGTTAAATACAAAATAAAGAAGAAAAAAAAGAAATTTCATATAGTTTAACTTTTATCTTATATTTGCATAAGTTTTGAGATGATTATATACAAGATAAAAATGGCACAAGCATTTGAAAATACATGAACATGTAAAATTAGTGGAGCTAATTTGTGCTTCTACTTATCACTAGAAAAGCTTTTGAAAATGTGCTTCACTACTTCATATGTAGTTCTTTTGAAAAAATTTGCTTTATATAGAAACAACCTCACTGCAGAAACAATAAGCTATTAAAGGTAATTATAATTGCATTAATAATCATTATGTAGAAAGTATTTAAAGATTTTAAACTCTATTGAAAATTACTAATTACAGGACTAATCCAGGATCTGCTATTTGGTAGCCATATGACTTTGACAAAGATTACTAATCTTTGTGGTACACATTTTCCTCATATCAGTAACTGGGAGAGGTGATGCCAACATCCTCTAGCAATTTCCACAAGTAAATATTTGAAACTTATTTATTTATTATAGAATTTTTTATAAAATTATAAATTTAAATATAATAAACAATATAAAGCAAAACATGGTTTATGACTTAACAAAATATATCCTCATGTATTTAAAGTGATATGAACTTACTGGAAAAAAAAATAAAGGAATGAAGAAATCCTGACTGTCATCTTTTTCTTTTTGACCATTTTACATTTTTTATAAGACAGTTGTTTTACATCAAAGAATAAAGAAAAAATAATAATACCAAAATATTTAGACACATGAAGGTAAGCACTAGCTGCATGAGGCAGTAGTTAATACATTCTGTTCTCAGTATGTTATGTTGCTAGGTATTACTTGGCTTTCTGCAACAGTCAGAGAACTTGGTTTATATTAATTATTGGTTTGTTTGTTTGTTTGTTTGTTTTACCAGTTTTAGGATAGAAATTGTTTTTAGTCTGAATTTATACAAAAGAGTAAGTAGTGGAGCCTATAGACTTCTAATAACCTTTTTCATGTCCTCATTTATTTTAAAAATTTCATAATGTATTTGATATCTACTTTTATCTCTCCCCATCCCATATACATCCCAGTTTCACTAATTGCTTATCAATTAGATCTACTCATTTCAAATTTAAGAAAGCATATAAAGTATGGAGCATCTGGAGTATAGCAATTATGTTAAAATTGTGTACAAACTCCATCTCTCTTAAACCAACTTAAGGAAAAGATAACTCTAATATTCTATAAAGGAAGAAGGAATAGAGAAAGAATGAGTGTCTTTTCCTTTTCCAGATATCTTTACATAACTGTACAAACAACAACCATCCACCAGAGGAAAAGGAAAAATGAAGAAATCAGATTTTAAAAACTAGTAGCTTATGGACAGGCAATGAAAATGAGTGAATAAAGTATGAACTGTTAGAGAGATAGATGGTGAATGGGCAATATCTTAGCAGCACAAGGCAACCTAAATTATCACTAGCTAAATTCACTGAGCTACTAGAATATGTCACATAGATGTGCCATAAATTTGTGTATGAGGTTTTTTAAAAATATGGACAATGCCAAGCTTATTATTATAGATTTTAAAATATGTCTTAGTTTTTGTGAGTGAAATGCATTGGTTGAGTAAAAATATGAGTGAACCTAATGACTGTATCATGGAGATGTGTGTGTGTGTGTGTGTGTGTGTGTGTGTGTGTGTGTTTTATTTCACAATCATACTCTTCTGTTTTGCTATGCAAGAAAATAACATGTATGTTAAAAACTATCTCTAGGTTTCTACATGGCAGTGATACATTTAGCATCTTTTGAATCTTTTAGTATAATTTAGTCCAATGCATCATTTTTGTTTTTGTACATGTAATTACATTGTTTTCACGAAGTAAATGTGATAGATTTTAGTTATGATTATATGTGGTGATATATTGTATATGTAATAAAGTTTGCCTGAAAAGTGAGAGGACAGAGACACCCACAGATTTAGCGATGAAGATCAGGAAGTGGTGACCCAGAACATTAATCACAGCACTCAGGAGGTAGAGATTAATCTGAATCACTGTTCAATGCCACACAGAGCCAGGCAGTTGTGGCATGCCCCTTTATGCCTAGCACTAACAAAGTTCAACAAGGAAGCAAGATAGCTGAAACTTTCCTTTCTGAGATTCTAAAATAACCCTCACAGAAACTCGCCTAAATAATGTCTCAAAGTAACAGTAGTTGTATGTTACTGTGATGTTTCAAAATCACTGAAGGGATGACTTAAGCTAGGTTTCCTGAGAAACAAGCTCTAGTAAACAAAATTGGATTTAGTTTATAAATATATGAATTTGGCTAAAGTATATGGCAAGAAGTAAGAGGCAATATCATAGGTTAAAACAAAAGAGCTCTAAAGTAACAGTAAAAGTTTAAAATGAAACTATATGTAAGATTTAAACTATGTCCCATTAGTCTTTTCCTATATTAAAAGGAAGAATTTTGGGAAAGTTGGGCTTTATACACATTTCATACATGGTCATCATTCAACTGTTGAGAGTCGATAGACACAGAAAATAAAGTCAATATAGGTCGTGTTTTCTTTACCTTAGTTTAAGGATTGGAAAAGGATTAAGTTGGTATCCATTACATTTCAATGTTGCCACTAGCTAGACAAATGTGAGACACTATTCTTACATTCTTCCTTTACACTAAAAAAGTGCTTTCACCAATCTGAAGGAGCTGAATTTTCTCACTAGGTATCAGACATTGGAAGAATAGAATTGAGTCTTTCTTTTTTTTTACATGGATAAAAAAATGAGACTTTATTCATAATAAAAAATGAAGTGCTGTTCATAGTAACCTATAGAGAATAAGGTCTGTAGTCTGGGAAACGGCATGAAAATCTTCACTATGTGCTGTTTAAAACTATATTTCTAATGCTTTTAAAGTAAAACAAAGAAGCTTAATAAAGAAACTAAAACAGGAATAAAAGAAAATTGATTCTGTATTATGTACCATACAGTCTAGGAATCCTGGTGAATAATAAAATATCATTTATCATGATTGAACCCTTTGAAATTGTTATTTTGCTAACTAGATTTTAGATAATATTTTTGTGATTTATTTTTAATTTTTTAAATATGAATAAAGTCATATTTTTTATCCATGTATACCCTTGTTCAAACTCCTTTCCTCGTCCCACCTCTCCTAGTCACTCTCTCTTTTTTCTGTCTCCTCATCTCCCCAGCAAGGGCAAGATGTCCCAAGGTTCCAATGTGGCTTAGTTCAGTGTCTACTCCTGGTTTCTATGAGCCCTTATATACCCTATTCCATCCAGATTAGGATTAAAGGTGTGTAGCCTTGAACTCACAGAAACAGCAGAAGTTCTGTCTCTGGAGTTATGGTATAAAGGATGTTGGTTACCACTCCTGGGTTTCCCTGTGCTGGGATTAAAGTTGTGTGTGATTGATTCAGCTGTTTATCCTTGTATTCAAGAATCAAGGATTTCCTGAGCTGTCTACCTAGTATTTGACTGTGTAATCTCTTTGATATTCCAGGATTTATTAAACATTTAATATACATCCACAAAACTGTCCTTTGATATGCATATATTGGCAAGTACCCCCTGTAAGTAGAAATACTTGAAGGACTAAGGCATGACAAAGAGGAAGGGTAAAAGTCCAAAGTTCTTCAGCTCCATACAAAGAACTTCAGGCAACTAAGGAAAACTGAAAGTTGGAGAATCTTCCCCAAAGAAGAGAGCATCAATTGGCTATCTAATACCAAATAGCCATCTCTAAATATATGCATAGATGTAACAGTCTAGTAACTAAATTGCTTTAATAAAAAGAGAAGCCATTAAATTGAAATAGAGCAAAGTAGGGCATATAGAAAGATTTGGAAAGAAGAATGCAAAAGGACACCTCTGATTAAACTACAATCTAAAATTTTTTAAAGATCAAAATTTTTGTGAATTATTTTGAAAATGTATACTGATTAGCATTCTTCTGGGAGGTCTAATCCCTGAAGCTATATGTTTAATTTCTGCATCTGAAGACGCATATTTCTACACTGTAACAAAAGAATACTTTTAATTTTATTTCTAGTTGCAGTAAAAATTATCTTAAATACAAGCCACATAGCTTCTTTACTTACCATTTTATAAGGTTCTCTTATTTTATAGGTATTACATTCTCAATTATTATGTCAAACATGCATATTCTATGCATACATAGAATAAATATATCACATTTATCAATACCCTACATTAAAAATAATATTATATTACAAAAAAAACTTAGATATAAAAAAAACACCCTCTTTATTTCCAGGTATTTTGCTCTAGAATATATCACTTTCTTTGGCTGTGGTTCTGTACTCAATAAAAAAGACCCACATTCTGAATATCAGTGTCTATCTCTCTATGCTACATAACATCATAAGCAATGTGTCAGGTTACCTTCTTTTCCCACCAATGTACTTTCCCTGCCATGGTGGATTTTACTCTTGAATTATTAATCAAAACAAACCTTTCTTTCATTGAGTTGCTGCTTGTCAGATACTTTTTCAGTGAAATGAGAAGTGTGACTAATGGCACACTCATACAGATATTAACCTGTGATTCTGTATCATTTCAGAGATCTGATTTGGACATTCACACTACACTGAATTAGAAAATTTGAATTTTAAAGTGCTCTCTGTTTAGAGAGCATTAAAAATGTCATACCTATAGTTCTTCTGTAAACACTGGGTAGAATTAAACAATAAAGACTTTTAGTCCTAAATTTTTCTTTAGATTTATGCTTTCTATTGCTTATCTTGTCTATTTATCATTTCTATTATGTCATTGCTCATTCTTGGAAGGCTGTATGTGTCTAGAAATTTGTTTTCCTTTTTAGGATTATTGTGACTGTGTAGATTTTATTAATTATAGTGATTTCTCATTATCATTTTTATTTCAGTAGTAATGGTTGTAAAGTGTACTTTGTCTTTTATTACCTTGTTTTTTTAATCAATCTCATTTTCTATCATTGGTATCACTAAAAGTTTATCAATATTGTGTATGTTTTAAAAAACATATGCTCCTACTTTTACTAATTTTTCATAACCTTTATTGGACTTGTTTCTGGCCTGACCTTTATTTCCTAATAAAGAGAATTATGTTAGTATTTTCTAATTCCATAAGGTATATAATTAGATTACTCTTGACCTTTGTTTTTAAGTAGGCATTCCTTCTCTTCAGGACTGATTTTTTGTTTTCATGAATAAAATGGCTTTACTGTTCAATCCTACTAAACTGCAAGTCAACATTAATGAGAATTTTCTAAAACCTCATATGGAATACATAACTGAGAATGAATCTCATTCAGTGAGGAAGGTGAGTATCAGATAATACAATCACAAGATAAAAGGGATATCAATATCTTTGATCATTATTAACTCAATATCAATAAAAATTCTTTTCAAATAAACGTAGAAAAATAGAAACTAAGGTTCTATGGAAGCATGGTATTTATCTACTATAAAAAGGAACATTTAGTTTGATGAATGAAAATAAGTCAGTTCAGTGCAGTTTAAAAAATCAGGCAATGAAATGTACAAATAAGTACAAAAGGTCATTTGAAAATATTAATTTTTCATAGTTAAAATAAACAATTCTACTTGTAGAGCGAAAATTCCTGAACATTTTATAAAAATATGAAAAATATAGGTAAGATCTTAATTATTAAAATATATATTAAAAATTTAAGGCAAAATAATATAGAAAAATTTCTTTCACCCCTCACATTTTATTTAGTACCTCAAGTTTTAGTAAACACTAGTTACAAAATGTGAATAAAATATATCAGAATTCTAAAAGAATGAGCAAACTGCTTACACCAGCAATTTTATAACTGTATGCATATGAAATTCATGTTACTCTACCATATAAGCTTTAGAACTAATTAAATTTCTGAGAAATTTTACAAATTTCAAGATTATGACATATGTATATCCTATTTTCAATGTGTTTGTTTTGAAGATTATTATATAATTACAATATCCACCTTCCCTTTCTTTCTTCCAGATCATTCAATATTTCCCTCCCAAGTGTCCCTGCACATTCATGGCTGTTTTTTATTAATTTTGCAGACACACAAGCATATATAATCTATTAGTCCATATGATGTTATTTATATATATATGTTTTCAGAGCTGATTCTTTGGCACTGGGAAATCAATTGGTGTCCTTTTACCTAAGGAAGACCACCTTTGCCACTCTCATCTTTCTTCAGCTGCATATAAATCTTCATTTAGAATTGAGGCCATGTGGGCTCCTTGATCTGCTCATGATTGAGCAGTCATGTTTCTTAGACTTTATGCATGAAGTTTCTGATATTACTAGGAAATAAATTTTACATCTAACTCCCTGAATCTATTCTTTCAAATAATTTATGAGTATGTGTCTGTTTGAGTATATATGTATACCATGAAATACAGAAGAGGGTATAGATTGCCTTCAAAATGAAGTAACAAAGAATTGTGTGCAGTCAATGTGTTTTCAAAAACCAAAAGCCAAATCATCTGGAAGAATAGAAAGTGATCTTAACTTCTGTATTATATCTCTAGTATCAGGACACAAAGATCAATAGAAGTCTCATAGAGGTGATGTCTGATAGGAATTAAGTGAAAGTTGATAGAGTAAGACATATAACATACAGAACCTATATGCTGCTATGTCACGCATGTATACCACAAACAGTCACACAAAAGCTCTACATATTTTAGTATGTTTTGTATACATTACAAAGGAAAATATTGCATATAAACTAAGGACAATATAGATTTGAGCTGAAATTTAAAGCACCTCTATAAATAGCAATTTATTTGCAAAATAGTTGGGAAGGAGAATATTCATTCTTGCAAATTTTGTTCTTTATTGCCTTTTATTATATCCAGGCCCCTAGCCAGTGAAGTGACTCCCCAAGCATTCAAGACAGGTCATTTTCCATTAATCACTGTGAGTCGCTTACAAACACACCTGCATTGGTCTTGATTTTTAACCCAGTATACCAGTAAAGGTAATAGAATATAGCAACTTTGAATTAATTAAAAACATCATGGCCAGAAAAAGACACAATTTGTTCTTTAACTTTCCATCTCTAGAATAATGAGTAATAATAGCTTATTGAGTTAAGAAGATTCTTATAGAGCTTATAGAATATATAAGTATATTAGATATGTGTATTAAAAAATCTTAGATAAAGAATATCATTCATTGTTGGGCCCTTCTGCGGCTGTGGGGTTGTGGCCCTGTGTAAATTCCTAAGCCTTCCTAGAAGTTGGTGACCTGTCCCTGGCCATAAGCTCCACGTGTGATTGACTCATCATAGCCTGATCTAAGACATCTGCTTCCTAGCCTCAGCTAACATGATAAAATACCATTGGCCCTTTTTCCCAACCCCACCGACCCCATCCCAAGACTTCCAACCCCTTCTCACAACACTATATAAGTCCCAGTCTGATGTAATAAAGCATTTTTTTCCTTCCTCAAGGCTTCCAACTCAGCATGTGCTTTTTCCTGGTGGCTAGGGGCTTCTGGGTCATCCACACTCATCATCTCAGGGAGATGCTGGCTGGCCCTGATCTCCCTCTTCCCTAAATGCCAGAGACAGAGTCTGGCAATTCTTTTCATGAGCTTGCAAATGTTCTTTCTCTGTATTTGTAGACATGAAGTGTAATGGAATATTTAACTATGTAAAGAAGATATGTTACAATTGTTTCTGATATAAAATATTTATTTAACTGTGTAAAGATGTTTTTCTGCTCTATGTTAAGGATGTAAAGATTTGTTACATTTGTTTATCCTAGATTTGTGTAATTATGTAAAGATGTGTTGTTAATTCCCCTTATCTGCCTAGGCACCTGATTGTTCTTATAAAAAGCTAAATGGTCAATAAAGAGGCAGAAGAGAGATAGTCAGGGCTGATTGGTAGAGAGAATACATAGGAGAAAATAACAGAAGGAAGAGAAGTAGAGAGCAAGGGAATAAAAGAGGAACATTGCTGGGGCCAGAAACCAGAGAGCTGCCAGACAGACAGACATAAGAAGTGAAAGTAATATATATATATATATATATACATATATATATATATATATGAAAGATTACAAAGGCCCAAGGTAAAATTAAGATAAAGAGAAACAGGGTAAGTTATGAGAGC
This sequence comes from Sigmodon hispidus, assembly GCA_004025045.1. Taxonomy (NCBI): domain Eukaryota; kingdom Metazoa; phylum Chordata; class Mammalia; order Rodentia; family Cricetidae; genus Sigmodon; species Sigmodon hispidus. The sequence continues at coordinate 15,108 of PVIH01023649.1, read as the reverse complement.
TAGCAAGAAACTAGTCAAAGGTATGGCTGAAAATTCATACCTAATACAAAATATACATGTCATGATTTAGGAGCTGGTTGGCAGCCTGATAGAAATCTTGGTATAACACTGTTTATAAAACATATATCCATTAGCTAACTTTGCTACTGAGTCAAAAAAGGAGAGATGATACTTTTATATTTTGTTAGTATGAGAAGGAACTCTTCTCTCAAAAATGTTTAAATTTGATTTTGAAAGCATCGGATGAGTATAAAAATAAAATTCCTTTGATTAGCTGAAATATTTCAAAAATATTATCACTTCACTTTTATGCTCAAATGTATCGTAAAAAGATTTACTTAACACTCATCCAAAAAAGTATTTCCAGAGTCCAAATCTGAATCCAGTACTAAACATTACAGCACTACTGTGATTTAGTTGTACCATTCTTAGGCATCTAAATAAACGATAAAATTGGTAATAACCAGTTTTTACAAAAGTAAGTTCATTTTTTCTTTGCAAAGACATTTATTGACTCTTTTAGCTAACATGTATCAATTGTGTGTATTGATAGTTTGATGAAATATTTCCACACACAAATAAAACATTCATTCATAAAATTTCATTTACCATCCACTTCCCTTCCTTTTGTTACTATTGGCACTATTCTGAAAGTTAGCACTTTCTGTAAATTTTACATTGTACAGTAAAAACTGTTTTCTTGTACCAATCTTTCTTGTTTTATCTTATTTCATTTTATGTATTGTCTTCCAATTTCATCCATTCTGAAATCAATGACAGGCACTCATTCTTCTTTATGTGCGAAAATAGACTATGGGCTATACATACTTTATTTTATTTATCCCTTAACATACTGATGAGATGCATTTAATATGAACCCATGGCTTAGGGGAAAAAGATGTAAACACTTCAGAACACTCACATGGACAATGATTTTCAAGTTAGGAGCTCCAAAGTTTATCAGGTTGCCAAGTAATTATTACTTTTTGTACTATTGTTTGAAGGAAGGGAATAATATAAGTCCTCTAAGTTAACAGGTAGAGAATGTTGCTGTAGATAATACTGTAGGCTATGAAATTTATTCAGTGTTCAGTTAGTTAATAAAGTCTGTGCATATCTTCACAAACAATTTCAATTTATGAAGGCAGATACTTTTGCTAATGCATATAAAACAAATGGTGGGTTTTTTAGTAAATTTTCAGAGCTTCCTGCTATCAATTACAATCTGTGGTGATTTTACATCTGATTCAGACATAGATGGAACCTCATCAGATTTTCTGGTACAAAGGAAAAATGAAATTACTGCATTATACAATATAGTTTAACTCCCTTTAATGATCTAAAATAATTAATGCAAGTGGTTAATTTAATATCTTCAATTTTTATTCATGTAAATTTTCATAAAAACAAAGTTTATAATATGCTTGTGTATTAAACAACTTTGGGGACTTACATTTAGTCTCAATGTAAATGGCAGTTATTTTTTAAAGTACACTCTACAAATGAACTGGTCTGTCTTGGTTATGAGTTTCCTTTCTAAAAATAAAAGATGACCATATTTTAAGACTGTATACAAAACATTTCTACACAGACATTGAAAGTGTAAACAGGGACTATCAGGGCCTTTTAATTTAATTTCTTTCAGAATGTATTTCTAAAAATTTCTTTTTCTGTTCTAAATCAATGCTATTTGCTCAAGCTTTTTTCCCAAGTTATTGGTTCTCTTGCTCAGAACTAGGCTGATATCACAGAGAACCTCATCTAACCATCAATCCAATGTATTTTTCATTACTACAAGTCTGTATTCTTTAACAATCCCATGAGGAATTCTTACTATAGCACTCAGTCGCTTCCTCTTTTTCTCGGTTTGCCTATTTCTCCCCACTTAATTTAATAATGTAGTACTCATATTGGATAGAGAATTTCCAAGCACCTACTGGAAGTCAGATTAATGTGTGCAGAAATAAAGTACATTTTTACCTGGTATATCTGTGTTTCTCATTCCTACATATTTTTATGATGTTAAAGGCAATTTAAAAACTCATGACTCTTCTCCTTGTTCCCAATACACTTCCATTTAAAAATATCACTGTCCTTTTGGGTCCCAGAGAATTTGTCAGTAATAAGTAATTGCTTCTACCTCCCTTTAAATTCATATATATATATATATATATATATGGATGAATATACTGGTTTTGTTAAATTACTGATATTCATATAGCTCTTTGTATGCACTTGACATCTTCTGCTGAGAAAAGGTTTATCCCATGTTTACAGTTTTAATTTGAAGTAGTGAAAATTTATTTCAGAGCTATTTATACTTCAAGCACCTCAGAATTTTAAAGCACTGAGTTGAAACCTCTTAAGAAGAGCAAGAGGAGAAAGTGGTTTTTAGTTTTTATGTGACTCTTCGAATTAACATTTGTTTATTAACATTTAGTTTAGATGAATTATTGAAGGAACCAATAATGTTTTGTTTTAAGAGACTCAGGCATTTCTATGATGTATGTTTATCTAAAGAGAATCAACACTATCCCATTTCTAAATCCTACAATATAAATAATAATAACCCTGCCTGTAATTTTAAGTTTTCTTTTTGACTCATGATTCCAAGTTTTAAGCAATAAGTTTCATAATCAAAAACTAAAACAACAGATGAGATACTGAGTGAGGAAACTATAGAGAAGCTCTTTGTGAATTTTTTCCCATTTCTATTGACTCTCTCCAGTTGTTACAATATGTCTACATATGCGTGAGCTTTCATTTACTGTCTCTGAAGATGACTGATTGATTGATGCTTCTAAGACAGTGACAGCTTGCCTTGTCAGATTCTCATCATAAATGAATAAACACGAAGTGTTGCATTAATGACTATCACGGTCTCTATAAGTAAATCTGAAGTGATAGTTTTAACATTCCTCCCAGCCAAAAAAAAAATCTGAAGTGATAGTTTTAATATTTCTTCCATGTTTTCTAATATTTATATTTACTTGGGATTTTAAAAAAATCCTATACAAATTCATTTCTGCTTTCTGTATTTACAGTGTTGCTTAGAAGAGTGGTCTGTTCTCTAGAGATTGTTGCTGTCCAAATCTTTATGAAATATTTTTCATATTTATCACAGTCAATCACTATGCTTTCAAAGGAGCAGTCCAACATATAACTCTTTGCAGTGTTCTAGACCTTAGTGCAAATTAGAAGTGAAACATATTCTGACCTCTTAAAGAACTCTTTTACATTTATAGCATTAAAAATCCCTTGAGGATTTGCTTTCTCTTATTTGAGTCACTTCTAAACAGGTGATTCAAAAGAACTTAATCTTGTAAACGGTGATAAATAATAACCATGGCTTAAGGTAACTTGCATCCTAAAATAGAAATAAATAAACAGATGTATTCTTCTCAGGTTGCAACATAACTCTACTTATGGTTCTATGCAGATCTTCACAAATGCTTCAAAAATTTCTTTCCACAAGTCAAAAATGCATCAGAATATTATGCTGCTAAACTTGTCTACAAATCAAATACAGGTTTTGTTTATTACTCATTAGTGTTTATAATTAAATTTATTATATTTGGCAGGAGTCTGACTCTAACAAGCAAATTTTATCTACTCCACTTATTAGTATTTCTAAATACTTTTTCAAAACTCATATTTCTTCCTTTTATTTTGTACTGATTCATTTACAATAAGACATTCCTCCCCAAACTTTGTTTTATTTTTTTTTTCAGTTTAAACAACATGACAACATTTCTCCACAAAATAAGCTGCTTGTAGAATAACTTCTTCATATTAACATGTAAAATACTTAAAATGCCAATTTATACACATAAATTACAGATATAACGATATCCTCACTGACTAGAACATGTTTTCTGTAATTGTGTTATACTTAACCTTACCACAATGGGGCACTGTCACGTAGTGGTAAAATATTTTGGTCTTCCTTGAGTAAAACACATTTACCAGAAAATAATAATACCCTTACCTCTAATTACATATAACACATTCTCAGAAGCTCACTATATTATTTTTAAGAGGTAAATAGATGTCTCTAAGTGGCTTAATTAAACTTGTTAAGAAAGACACAAAACCACACAAAATAAAAGTAAAAGAAGGTCTCACTGGTTGAATGGGAAGAGAAAGTGAGTCAGGAAGAAGAGAAAGACAATATAAGATACTGCATCATGTAAGTGTATAATCAAAACACAATATATTTTGTAAGAATATGTCATATTGAAACCTGTAATTGTGTATAATTACACATGTTGAACATAACTAATTCAAAAGTTCCATGTTAATATTACAGTAGTTTGTTCAATGAATTGTAGACTATAATTGTTCCATAAGTAATGACTAATATAAAAAATAGTGTTCGTTCTTTTTTTTTTACATTTCTTTTTCCTTTTGTAATTAGACTTTTTTATTTAAAAAGAGTTTTTCCATATATACCAGTGCTCTCTTCCATTCCCTCCTCCTGGTCCCTCCCAGTACTACCTCAGCCTCACTTGCACTTCATCCCCCATTTATTCCCCAAGGAGGGCCAGGAGTCCCAAAGTGGGTCAGTTCAGTCTGACATATTCAGTTGAGGTAGGTCTGAGTCCCTCCTCCCAGTATTAAAGTGGGGTTATATGTTCCTCTGTAGGGAATGGGCTCTAAGATATCAGTTCATGTACCAGGAACTGAGTCTGGGATTCAGTCAGCTCCCAATAGCTCTAGTCAGCCATCTCTGTGTGTCTCCTCCTCATGATCCTGATCACCTACTCCTCTCTCTCTCTCTCTCTCTCTCTCTCTCTCTCTCTCTCTCTCTCTCTCTCTCTGTTTCTGTCTCTGTCTCTTTCCAGCTGGACTGAAAGCTCGATCTGGTACTTAGCTATGGATCTCTGCTTTTGCCTCTATCCATTGCTTGATGCAAGCTCTATAATGAAAACTAGGGTGGTCCTTCACTTGATTAAATGGTTAGTCCTGTTTAGGCAGCCTCTCTACTATTGCTTGGAGACCTAGACAGGGATGACTTGTGGATTCTTGAAGATTTTGTTAGCACCATGTTTATTTCTAACTCTACAATGACTCCTTCTACCAAAATGTCCATTTCTTTTTCTCTCTCTATTGCTCTTCTCAGTCAATCATCTCCTTTTCTCATGATTTTTCCCACCTCTTGTTCTTCACTACTGGTTATGATATTTATTTGCTCAAAAGATCTTCTCTACTACTAAGCAGGAAAAAAAACCCACGCTCTAAATTTTGCAGGCAAGTGGATGAATTTGGAGAGTATCATTCTGAATGAGGAAACATAGGCCAAGAAAGATAGACATGGTATGTACTCATAAGTGGATTTTATACACAAAGCAAAGAATATCCAGGCTGCAAATCATAAGCCCTGAACAGTTTGGTAACAGAGAATACTTAACAGAGACATCCAGGGATCACCTTGGGAAGGGGAAATAGAGAAGATCCCCTGAGTAGTGTTCTTATGTATCAGTAATGCAAAAAACCTAACAGTAAAACACATATACAAAATGTAGCACCACATACATTCTTTTTTGTTCCTCTGGTGGGAGTGGGATCCAAGGAGCTGGTCCAAGGTGTTTCAGATCCCAAGCTGTTCAGTGGTTGTGGTTTCCAGCTTAGACATGCTGTGCTTTTTGCTTTTTTTCATTTAGAGTCCACTAATGAGTGAGTACATCACCTGCTTATCTTTCTGGGTTTGTGATACTTCGCTCAGGAGGATATTCTCCAAATCCATCCATTTGCCTACAAATTTTAGTATATCATTTTTTGTTACTGCTGAGTACTACTACATTGTGTAGATGTACCACAGTTTGTTAATCCATTCTTCAGTTAAGGGGCATCTAGGTTGTTTCCAGGTTCTTGCTATTACAAATAATGCTGCTATGAACATAGTTGAGCTAATGCCTTTGGAGTGCAAATGTGCATCTTTAGGGTAGACGCCCAGCAGTGGTATTGGTGGATCCTTGGAAAGGTGAATTCCCAGTTTTCTGAAAAACCTCCATACTGCATTCCAGAGTGGCTGAACAAGTTTACACTCCCACCAACAATGGAGGAGTATTCCCCTTGCTCCACAAGTCAATAAATATGTTAATCAATGGATAACTTTGTTGGAAGCAAATAAATTTTACTTTTTTGCATCTTTTTTTATTACGAATAAAGTCACATTTTCTATCCGCAGATATCCTTGTTCAAAGTCCTTCTCCCTCCCACCCCCTCCAGGCACACTTTCTTCTCCACATCTCCCCATCTCCTCCCCAGCAAGGTCAGGAGGTCCCAAAGTCCCAATATGGCTTAGTTTAGCATCCACTCCTGGCAGATCCAGTTTCATCCCCCCAATATCAAGACTGAGTCAGGTGTTCCTCTAGAGGAAGTAAAATCCAACATGCCAGTCCAAGGTATATCATATCCCTAGCTGTTCAATGGTTGTGGTTTGCAGCTTACTTTTTATAATAGTCTTACCATTTATCAACTTATTTTGAGAATTTGACAATTTCATGTATCATTTGATATAATGACATTAGTTTTCAATAATATTTAAAGAAATATTGCCTATAGTGGTATAATACATCAAGAGATAAAGTAAGGTTATTTGTGTAGGCAAGTTCCAGAGAAAGGAGTTGATTCAACCATGTTCTCTTCAACCACTACCTCTAGGATATGTGCTGGATTGGAGATCATATAGGGCAATGAACAGAGATGTTGTAAGTTAGGACTCCTTTACTATTCTCCTAAGATTTAGAATGCTAAATAAGCTCTATATCTAGAGTAGAAGAAAAATAAGGGGCTCACACTTAAAACTGAATCTCAGTCATATACTGTCTCTCAAATATTTTTTTAAAATTTCTGACATGTTCTAGATGACAATTGAGTCTTTGTTTAAAAGACTTTGCTAATCTTTTTAAAGAACACTTTGATGAAATTGTCTGTGTGAATGAGTAAGTTATGATTTATATATATATATATATGTATATATATACACAAACACATAATCTCATCACATATACATAAACAATTAACCTTCTTTTACTTAAGTGTATTGATTTTGAAGTCCATTGTATTATTTCATACCAACTTATGTTTCATATAATGTGAACTACTTAATATTTTGAACTTATACTATTCTGTTTTGTTATTGTATATAGGTAGGCTGTTAAAACATTTAAATTGTCTATCCATTAACTGTGTATAACAGGATAACAGTGTAGTTATAAGATTCTTCATCCCTACATGGAAAATAATAAAAACTCATGGAAACGAGATTGCTTATGATTTTATCTGCACTAGCTAGAAACAAAATGAAGTTTGAAACACAATTTTTTTAAATTAACAACAAACTTCCAGGAAATAAATATTTCATTTGTCCATCTAAGTAATCTTTCATTCTTTGAACTTTGACCAACATAAAGCAAAATAGTCTTTTTACAGTGATTCAGAGTGAAATACATGCAGGGAATTGTTATTATTTTATATTTTTTTTTGGCAAATTGAAGAACACAGTAAAAAAAACTTTTCCACAAACCAGCAGCTAAATAAAAGCATAGAGATTTAATATTAGTTTTTTTTTTTATTTTGAAAGTTAATTTATTGTAAAAATCAGAAATAGCCAAAGTTTGCTCATGTCATACTGGCGTTCTCACTTTTTTTCTAATTTAAAAAGAATCGTTTTGAACATTAGTCATTTTAGGAATTAAATTTCAATAAGACAAACTACTGGTTTAAATTAAAATAATCCTCAAAATGAAAATTACATACCACTATGTTTCAGCATTTTTTGGAATGGATATACACAGTAAGAATTTCTAATTATCAGAAGCTTATAATTTATACACATACTACACATAAAAATTATAAATAGAGGCTTGGGATGCATCTTATCTAATTGGTGATTAACCTGCAATAATGTTACCCACAACACATGTAACAGCTGTTGTAGTATTGCACACTTGTAATCCCTGAACTACTTGAAAATAGAGTAAAAAATCTAAAGTTCAATGAGTCAAATGAGGTCAAGGTCAATAGAAGCTACCTAAAATTCTGTCATAAAAGAATTAAACAAATTATGTCAAAAGGAGAAAATATCAAACAGATTTCCAATAATGGGACAAAAACTGTAGAACTGGAGCAAATCCACATTAAGTAAGAGCACTAATTACTTTTCCAGGGGACCTATGTTTAATTTTCAGCATCCACATTCAAACTTACAACCACCTTTATTTCTAGTTGCAGAGAATCTGACATCCACTTCTGGCCTCCATAGGTAACAGAAATTCAAGTGGTATTCAAAAATTTGCATAGGCAAAGTCAAATAAAAAAATCTAAAATAAAAGCTACTGTCTTTCATTAGGAAATATTCTAGGAAAATTATGTGTCAGAAGTAGTTACATAACATTTTGGTCTTTAAACACAGAGACAAGAATACACAAACATCTGGTAGGGATTGCATTCTCAGTTTCCATTAGCTGAATTAAAGCCAAGGAAACCCTTGGATTCCAGCTATTCTTAATATTTTGCTCTTTTCATTCTCAACTCAGTGCTCATATATGTACAACAAGCATCAAACAAGTCTTAATGACAAGCTGGCTAAGAAGGTCTAGTGCTATGATGCTCAGTGTGCCTGATGTAATATATCCTGTTTCAGTAGCAAAGAAAAACATATATTTGGATTGCAGGAAATCTTTATTTTTTAATTTGTGTATACCTGGACCTACTTGGAACATTGTCCCTATTTTAAAATATAATGATAGCTTTACCTAAACACGATGTCTTCATGCTAAGCATTTCTTGTGCTTGTCTCACTAGGTATCATAGCTTAATTTAACCTGTTTCTCCTCATCTATATTTTGCCTTGGGGCTTTTTATCTTTTGTTGTGTATGCTCAACTCTGTATCTCTCTGTCTGGCAGTTTACTGACTTGCTGATCCTGGACATCGCTCTTTCTTTCTCTCTTTTTCCATCTGCCTGTTTGTTTTGCTCTCTCTAGAGCCTATATTTCTTCTCCTACTTATTCTCTCTAACTGATGGCAGCACCTATTCTTCTACTGCCTAGCTGTTGACTGGTGCAGGTTTTTATTATCAGATGTGTAGAAAGGCAAAGCAACATATATTTACATCATTAAACAATTGCAGCATAAACAAATGAAACATATCTTTACATCATTGAACAAATGTAGCATAAACAAATGTAATACATCTTTACTTGTTTAAAGAAATATTCTACAACAGAGAAAACACATAAATGTCTTTTCCTTTTCATATGAAAAAAATTTATACCAAGGTATTATAGCATACTTATCACTGTAACAGGGTAAAACTACTGAAGCTTATGATAACAACTGACATGGGCTGGCAGAGGAGTAACTTGGAAAGAATAAGAGGAAAAGCTTTAATTCTTAACTTTAAGTAGCAGGAATTATGATCCTTTAAGTATTTGCAAAAAAAAAAAAACCAAAGATGTGTAAGGACATAAATGCAGAAAGGAAGACAGGATCTTGGTAGTACAGGGATTTATAGGACTAAGTAATTTTTACCACTAAACTCTATATTTCTCATTTCTGACTATTTTTCCTACAAAATGAGTTCATAATTCTATAGTTCCCATCTTCCTTACTGAGGAAGAGTTTTCAAAATTGAAAAAAGATTGATCATGTCTTCTACTTTATCTGAAAACTGAAGACTTTATTTTTGCAATATACTTGTTTAGGTATAATGTATTTCTCACAGTCTCCTGTGTTCAAATACTTCTTGTTCAAATTCTTGCAATTTTTTGGAATACTGAGGAATCTTTAGGAGGTTGAGTCTACCTAGAAGTATATCATAGGGGATATCTTCATTGTAAATAGTCAATCATATATATGTCACATCGGTTACAATGTCCCATATAGAAATGAGTCTAATGAAGAATGAATACATTTTCTTTTGCAATGATATATATGTATATATATATATATTATTATTATGAATAAAGTCTCATTTTTTAATCCATGCATCCCCTTGTTAAAACTCCCTTCCCTCTTTTGCCCCTCCCAGTCAGTCTCTCTTCTCCCTATCTCTTTATCTCTTTCCCAGCAAGGACAAGAGGTCCCAAGGTCCCAAGGTGGCTTAGTTCAGCATGCACTCCAGGCAGATCCCCTTTCCTCACCCCAACATCAAGAATGGGTCAGGTGTTCCTCTGGATGGAATAAGCTCCAAGATGCCAGTCCAAGGTGTTTCAGATCCCAAGCTGTTCAATGGTTGTGGTTTGCAGCTTGAGTATGCTTTGCTTTTCATTTAAAGTCCACTAATGAGTAAAAACATCCCCTGTTCATCTTTCTTGGTTTGTGACACCTCTCTCAGGAGGATATTCTCCAAATCCATCAATTTGCCTACAAATTTTAGGATATCATTTTTTCTAACTGCTGAGTAGTACTCCATTGTATAGATGTACAACAGTTTGTTCAACCAAATAAATTCTTGAACTTCTGCCAGGAATAAGTCTTTACATTTGCATGTAAGCTAATAATTCTTTTTGTGTGAGATGAACTTGATGGACATTTAACAAGCTACCAGACAACAGCGTAATCTTTTTACATGTAGTTCAATTGTTGCTTATACAATCCAGAAAATGCTATTTTAAAGTAATAGGTACATAAGTCTGCCTTGGACAAATATATTTAACATAATTCAGCATTCTCAGATGAAAAATAGTACTTACAATAATTGTTTAACTCATCAAATGATGTTATTATATTTAATTGATATGTAAAGACTCCTCTGAAATATAAATGTATGCTTTTGCAAGTTCTATGTTTAAATAACTGTGGATGAAAACTATTAAGAAGGGTATATAGACAATATATGAAAAGAGTAATATAATTACATAAATAATTTAGAACTTTATAAATTTATAATATAAATTCTAGGAACATCTGTTCATTTTGCACCCATCTCCATCATAATCTTTTGAACCTAGGAATATTTGGACACACGTGTTAACCAGTAAATGAGTTATTTTTCTGTATCTTTTCATGAACCACGTTTAATATTTACCTCCAAATCTACTTTATTTTCAGAAGGACAAGAGAGTATTTAACTGTCATTTTATTTTGCATAAGTCTTGCCTATTTCAAATGTTCCTAATTAGCAATGTTGAACACTATGCTAGGCATCCACAAAACAGTAATAAGTAAACTTAACCTCCATAATCTACTGATCTAAAAATATAGAAATAAAAATATTTAAAATTAAGATTAACTGAAACACAATGAGTTAATTGTAATTATAGAATTATGTCCTGTGATCTATCCAATTACTGATCAGAAAAGCATATATATGATTAATCTGTAAGATTTGCAGAATATAAATGGAAACCTATACACATGATAAATATAAAGGACACCTAAAAAGCTATATTACTTCATGGAATTTATTTCACATATATAAAACCTGTATTAAATTCATGATCAACAAAATAGTGAATAACACCTAATGAATGGATGCAGTTACTGGACAATAATTACAGTAAAGAAATTGATTATGGGATGAGGCTAGAAACATTGATCAACAAGAAAAAAATAGAGGTTTTAACATCTCACATGATCATATTCTTGGTGACAATTCATTTGATGATGTGAAGGTACAGACAACATTGACAAGCATATATTGCTGCTATGTTGTACTGCTGCACTGATTGCTTGGGAAAAGATTCTAGACCCAGGGCAGAAAATTGAGCCATATACTAACATCAAGCAAGGCTTAAAAGAAACTTATAATGACTTTATGCAGAGATTAACCAAGTCAATACATAGAGCAGTATCATATCCAGAAGTTAGAATGCAACTAATGTTTTTTGGTTTTTGACCATGCTACTTTGAAATGTAAAAGGATGCCTATGCTGCTAAAGATCAAATCAGTACCCATACAGGAATGGATTCAGTATACAATAAAAGCGGATTCTCTCAATTATGATGAAGAGAAATGGTTAGATCAAGCCATTTCCAATGTTAGACTAAGGAATAAAGGTATCAAATATTTGAATTATCATAGTAACCAAGGCATATGAGAAGGAATTCTATGCAAGGCATTCCTAGAACTAATGGTTGCTCCTAGAAATGATCAAAAAAAATTCCTACATTCTGTATTATAGAGAAGATGTGGCAAAGGCCAACTTGGGACCCAAGAGTGGAGATCTACAAGAGATAAACAAAGCATCCCTTCATGATCAGGAATGCCTCTTCAAGACTCTCATGGGAGGCTCCCAAAACAAAGGTCTCAAAATCAAGGATGGTTCAATCATATCTAGTTGCATTGCAGGAACAGCTTCCTTAGGACAATTAAAAAATCTAATGCCTAATGTGAAAATGATACAGCATAGGATAATAGAACTACTTTAAAGAAGAAATATAAATTTCCAAGAAAAAACACAAAACAAATATTCTGGTAGACTTCAATAAATAAACAATGGCCAAAATTAAAAATATAAATAGATGATATTTTTATCCAAGTCTTAGTCAACACAAGGATTGTTATTTCAATTAAGACCTCACAATCAGGCCATACAAATGGCCTCTAAAGGGGTTAGATGTTCAATTTATAGAAATTGGAATCATATCACAGTTAAAGCAAAGTTTAAAATGTCTTGAATTCATAGGACCAGAAATACAGAGGGGAACGCTAAAGCCATAACATAACAGTGAATCTATGTGGTTGGGGCCTTCTATAACAATGAAATATCCAGATTAAATTCTCTCTAGGCTCAGATATGAACCATAGACCCAATTATGTTTTTGAAAATATTATTTAAGTTATTAACAAAAAAGTCATCAGACATTCAGGTTGTTTAAAAACAGAAAAAAAACAGCTGCTGACCCTGTTAAGCTACCTTTAAAATGGTTGACAGATAAGCCTATGGGTCCAGAAATGGTCTCTAAGAAAAGAGAAATTGGAGGACTTAGAACAGCTGGTATAAGAGCAGTCAAATTCTTAGCATATTAAAAAATCAACCAGTCTTTGGAGTTCTTCTGTATTTGTCATCAAAAAGAAATCTAAAAAATGGAGTATAATGACAGGTTTAAGACAATGCATAAAAGAATTTAACCACTGAGCTCTTTACATTCTGGAATACTTTTGCCTTCCTTGTTATCTAAGGGATGGCTTACTACAAGAAGGGAATAAGGAAGAATTTGCCTTACAGTGCCACTTATAATAATTCTCAGCCTGTAAAGAGATATCAATGGAGAGTTCTACCATAAGAATGTTAACTAGTCTCACCTTGTGCCAATATTTTGTACAAGAGCCATTAGAAATCATATGCAAAAGATTCCCACAATCTGCCATCTACCATTATATAGATGATATTTTCTTGGCAAACTCAAATATAGATACATTAGAAAGAATGTTAGGGGGACCGGGTGCTGTCTTTAGAGTAAGTCCCAGAGAACTCTGTAGCAGGTGCAGATAAAGTCTGTCTTTCACCATACCCACAGCTGTTGCTGAGGGAATTTGCACGGCTACCCACCTCAACCTCGAACTGAGCGAACAGATAACTACAGGGGTCCCTGAAGGACAGACTCAGACCCCGCCCAGAGGTGAGGAAGGGTCACCAGGCCCAAGCACCTATATCCCAGCCAGGGAGGGAGAGTTGAGCTCCCATTACTTGTGGGACACAATGAAAGCAGTCTTAAGAGGAAAATTCATAGCGCTAGATGCCTATATGAAAAACCTAGAGAAATCCCATACTAGATACCTAACAGCTCAGCTGAAAGCTTTAGAACAATTAGAAACGAACTCACCTAGAAGGAGTAGATGGCAGGAAATAATCAGACTTAGAGCTGAAATCAATACAATTGAAACAAAAAAGAACAATACAAAGAATCAATGAATCTAAGAGTTGGTTCTTTGAGAAAGATAACAAGATAGATAAGCCCTTAGCCAAACTAATGAAAAAACACAGAGAGTATTCAACAAAATCAGGAACGAAAAGTGGGACATAAAAACATACCACAAGGAAATACAGAGAATTATCAGATCATATTTTGAAAATCTGTATTCCACAAAAATGGAAAACCTAGAAGAAATGGATATAGTGGTAAAAATTTGTTGTGAGATATGTTTTAAATGGGGATTATTTTGTGAAAATTATTTATAAAATAGAGATGGTTTTAAGAGAAAATGAAAGGATAAGGTTGTTAGCGCCAGAGCGTTTTTAAGGAAAACTCTTTATCTGTATATTGTATGTCTGAACTCTCGCACCGCTAGCCTGAACTGCGCACCCGGTCCGGAACTCTGGTGAGAGAATGTCGGCTTTTTGTCTTGGTCTTCTCCCTGGAAGCTCTACTTCCAGAATCCTTTCCAGTTAACCACGCCCCACTCATCTCCAGTCCTCTGACACGATTGTTCACATATATAGTTCCTGATTTCTGGCTACATCTCTTTGTTTTGTTTAAATAGGTAGGTTTTAAATTAGGTATAAAATTATGTATTATAGGGATTATTATAAGATAATGTTTGGGAAAGAGAAAGGTATTAATATAAGTGAGTTTAAATTATTGTTAATAAATAATTATAAAGTATAATTTAATATTTTAAATGTTGATATGAGAAAATGTATAGGAATTGTTTAAGGTTGTTTATTTTAAATAATAGAGTTTTAATATTTGCGTGTTTTTGTTGAAATGTGAAGTAATAATAATTTTAATTATTTAATTTTTAATATTGTTAAGACTTGAGAAGGAAAATATATATTTAAAGTTGGAAGTATGAAGTAACTTTTAGAATTTAGGAGAAGATAACGTTAGTTAACTATTTGGACAGTTATTTATTATTTTTTTGTAAAACGGGAGTATTTATTTTGTGGCTATTGGCTTAGGATATTTGACAAGTTTTTATAGAAGTAGGGTATTTTTGGTAGGACTGTTTTATTTTGGCTAGGTAGGCTTTGGTAGTTTTTATTTTTTATTTTGTTTGTTTATTTTGGATAGTGTGTGTTGACAGTAGTTGGGCTAAGTGTAGTTTTTTGTTTTTTAGGTTATTATTTGTTAAATTAGATAATTTTTTTGTAAGATGTTTGTGATGTTTAATATTATTTTGAGAAAGGAACGGTGATGTTAGGAGTTGTTATGT
>PVIH01023648.1:0-24386 GCA_004025045.1 Sigmodon hispidus | reverse complement strand
GTATCTGTGGTTCCAGCTTTTTTCTTCAGGTTTTCTATTTCCATCTTTGCCTCATTTTGTGCCTTTTTTATTGCTTCCATTTCGGCTTTTAGTTCCTGGCATGTTTCTTTCACAGATTTGTTCATCTCTTCCAATTTTTTGTTTGTATTTTCTTCTATTTCTTTAAGGCTTTTCTTCATATCTTCTTTGAGAGCTTCGAGGCTTTTTTTCATATCTTCTTTGAGAGCTTCGATGATCATCAAAAAGGAATTTTTGGTGTTGCTTCCTTCTGTTTCCTCTTCATTGCTCAGTTCAGGTCTTGTATTTGTAAGATCGCCACTCTGTTCTGGAGTTACCATATTGCCCTTTGTATTATTATGTAATTTCTTGCACTGACGTTTGCCCATGGGTTCAGTGGTTCACGATTAGATGGGTCCTGGTCAGTTGTGGCACTTTGGTTTGTGTGTCTCCTGTCACCTCTCTGGTCAGGGTTCAAATCTGCCACTCAGAGACCCCGTTTTAGTATTTTCTTTGACTGATGTATCTATTTCCACTACTTAGTCTTCCACTCCAGAGATTCTGTTTTCCATCTCTTGAATTCTGTTGCTTATGCTTTTATTGTAGTTCTAGCTCTTTTCTTCAAATTTTCTATTTCCATCTTTGCCTCATTTTGTGCCTTTTTGATTGCTTCTATTTCAGTTTTTAGTTCCTGCAACGTTTCTTTCATTTTTTGGTTTACCTTTTCTTTTTTATCTTTGAAGGATCTATTCATGTCTTCCAATTTTTTGTTTGTATACTCTTCTATTTCTTTAAGGGAATTTTTATATCTTCTTTGAAGGCTTCAATAATCTTCATAAAGGTGTTTTTGGTGTTGTTTCCTTCTGTTTTCTCTTCATTGCTCTGT
This sequence comes from Sigmodon hispidus, assembly GCA_004025045.1. Classification (NCBI taxonomy): domain Eukaryota; kingdom Metazoa; phylum Chordata; class Mammalia; order Rodentia; family Cricetidae; genus Sigmodon; species Sigmodon hispidus. The sequence continues at coordinate 23,503 of PVIH01023648.1, read as the reverse complement.
TCAGGTCTTGTAGTTGTAGAACCACCAGTTTCTTCTGGTGCTACCTTGTTGTTCTTTATATTGGTATATGTATTTTTGCACTGGCATCTTCCCATGGCTTCAGTGGTTCACAATTAGGCAGCTCCTAGTCAGTTTTGGCAAGAAAACTTGTGTGTCTCCTGTCTTCTCTGAGCAAGTGGTCTGCTCGATCTCTGACTCTGCTCTGGTCAGGGGTCTGAATTTCAAATCCTCAGTCCTTCTCTGATTAAGCAGTTTGCCCTGTAGGCTGGGCCCAGCTGTGCAAGGTCCCCTCTTTTACATGTGGCTGGAGGAGCCCCTCACAGCCAAACCATAGCTCCTGTCTTCTAGGAAGAGTCTGAAATCAGACTCTAGGGATTGACCCCAGTCCTGGAGAGGGACTCTCAGGACAGGTGGTCCATGTGCTGGAATCTGCTCATCTCTGGACGAGATCTGAATTTCAAAGGCCTCAGTCCTTCTCTGCTGATGCAGTTTGCCCTCAGATATTGTTTTAAGACAGTGACTTTGTTTTATTTTGCCAGAGCAGCATTGGGAAGCTCTTGTATTCTCAAAGTCTCAAATATATATTCTTTGACACTTTCCAAATAAGTTTGACCAAACACTGAACAGGATTTAGCTAGTCAAAGTGAGTCCTCAGCCAAGCCATACTTATAGGGCTATGGAACTTGTGTGAGATGATGAATTGTGGCCTCACCTGGAACTACTAAATCAGAGCCCTCATTTACACAAGAGAGTTATATGGTATTTTTTGTGCATTGAAACTGGAGAAACTATTGTCTAATGTTCATCTTGCTGTAGTTTTAGCCTAGAACTAAGATGTTCTTAGATACCTTTGTACACAAGAGCAGAACTACATGAAGGAAATGGTTAACAACAGGAAAAATTATAACTACTCTTAGCTGGTTATTACATAGTTACCAGTGTCATGAGCATCTCCTCTTGTCTTCAGCATCATCTTTACCGTATTTATCATGCCAAATCTGGATTAAATCCAAGCTTCTACTTTCCCCCATACATACGTGCTAAATTCATCACTTGAATATGCCTCTACTAACTCCATTAGGACTAATTCCCTTGGCAGCAGACACAAGCTATCACAAGGAGTTGTCTGGAAACAGCACTCTGTTGTAGAATATTATGTTAGGATATGTTATATTTGTTTATAATGTAGAACATGTGCTTTGATGTTACAAAGATGTGTTGCATTCTTTTATGTTGCATGTATGTAACTCTGTGAAGCTGTATTACTGTGCCTGTCTAGAACACCTGATAGTCTCATGAAGAACTGAACAGCCAATAGCAAGGCAGGAGAAAGAATAGACTTGGCTGGCAGACAGACAGTAAATAAAAGGAGAAATCTAGGAGGGAAAGAAGAAAGACCAAGAGAACAAGGAGGGGAAGAGACACTAGGGGCCAGATATCCAGATTCACAGCCAGCCACAGAATAACAGTGAAGGTAGGATACACAGAAGAAAAGGAAGGCCCAGTGGCAAAAGGTAGATGGGATAATTTGAAGTTCAGAAAAGCTGACAAGAAACAAGCCAAGCTAAGGCTGGGAATTTATAATTAAGAATAAGCCTCTGTGTGTGATTTGGGAGCTGAGTGGTGGGCTCCCCAAAAGAGCAAAAACAACCAACAGCACTCATTTACTTTCTTACAGTTCAGAATCAAGGTGTCATCCATCTTGGTTCCTCATGAGGATCATTGAGGAGCCCAACATTTCTTGCCCTTTCTCTAGCTTTCTGTGCTTGCTCAGAACTATTGGAGTGTGCCTTCACTTTAGCATGTGCTACTGTAAATGTGGCCTACATTTTCATGTTACCTTATCCTCTGTACCTCTAGTTTGTATTCTCTCTCTCTCTCTCTCTCTCTCTCTCTCTCTCTCTCTCTCTCTCTGTCTGTCTCTCTCTCTCTCCTTCCCCTCTCTCCCTTTTCCTCCCCCCTCCCCCTCTTCTTCTCCCCTTTTCCTCTCTCTCTCTCTCTCTCCCTACCAATGTGAGGTTATAAATGAGTGTTGTTAGGGGATTTTTTTGAGACTAGAACTTACTATGTACCTGAAGCTGGCCTCAAACTTTTATCTCTGCCTCCTAAGTGCTAGAATTCCAGGAGTGTCTCCACATCTGGCTCTAACTTTCTTTTATAAGAATATTTGTCATTGTATACGAGATCCACTCCCAATCAAGAATAATATAGTTAGTGTAGAGAGAATAAGAGTGACATCAAGATGATTAGCCAGGGGTTTGGCAAGATCATGTTCCTTGAGGAGCTTCCAAAATAATTTGGGTTGCTGATAGAAATCCATTCAATATGGCAGGAGGCCCCATTTTCTTATGAGCTACATCTTCAAAGACTATTTTTCTAAATGAGATTACACTGACAGATAGTGGGGAGGGAGTAAATAAGGTTTAGAACTCAGCGGGATCTTTTTGGAGTCTGCTATCTATCCACTACAACTAACACAAGTATCATGAGTCACTTTAGAAAATAACTAGAAGCATAAAGAAAAAATAGCACCTTTACAAGGTCTCCAAGTGGGGAATGGGCAGAGGATAAGAAAAGTTTGGAGTATGAAGGAGATAATTTCAAAAGGAGTCTTAATAAAACTACTCTAGGCATCAGGTTTAGCCTTGTGTCCAGTGAGCATCATGCCAGCAGGTAGGCAAATTCGACCTTTCCTCTCACTCATACCTCAACAGAAATATTTTTTTCTGACAACTTTCCAAGAGTACAGTCTGGCAGGAAAAAATGAGTTTCAACTTACTGAATCCATAGGCCATGTTAAAAGTGGAGGGAACCTCATTTCTTTTCTCAGATTATTTTTGGTTTTATTGTTAATGGTGGTAATGTATGTGTGTTTCTCTTCTTTGGGGTTTGCTGGTATGGGGTTATCTATTTCCTGTGTTTTCATATGTGTGGCTACCTTCCTTGGGTTTGAGGTTTCCTTCTAGTACTTATGTAGGGTTGGATTTTTGAATATGTAATGTTTAAATCTGGCTTTGTTGTGGGATATCTTGCTTTTTCTATTTATGGTAATTGAAAGCTTTGCAGGGTATAGCAGTCTGGGCTGGCATCCATGGTCTCTTAGTGTCTGTAGAATATCTGTCCAGGACCTTTCTGGATTTCTGAGTTTCCATTGAGAAGCAGAATGTTATTCTGATAGATTTGCCTTTATATGCTACTTGGCCTTTTTTCCTTGCTGGTCTTAGTAGTCTTTCTTTATTCTGTATGTTAATTGTCTTGATTATTATGTGGCAAGAGGAAATTTTTGGTCTGGTCTATTTGGTGTTATGTAAGCTTTTTGCACCCTCATAGGCATGTCTTTCTTTAGGTTGGGAAAGTTTTCTTCTATGATTTTGTAGAATATATTTTCTGTACCTTTGAGCTGGAATTCTTCTATCCTTATTATTCTTAGGTTTGTTCTTTTCATGGTATCCCAGATTCCCTGGATGTTTTGTGCTTTAAAAAAATTGCTGAATTTAGCATTTTCTTTAACTAACGAATCTATTTCCTCTATTGTATCCTCAACACTTGAGATTTTCTCTTCCATTCTTGAATTCTGTTAGTGCTTTTCTCTCTGTTCATTAACTCAGATTTTCCTTTTCCAGACTACCCTCAGTTTGTGTTTTTTTGTATTGTCTCTATTTCAATGTTTAAGTATTGGATTGTTTGCTTTACTTGTTTATTTGTTTTTTTTTTCTTGGCTTTGTTGGCTTTGTTGGGATTCTTTATGGGATTTATTGATTTCTTCCTAATTTTTATCTTTTCCTCCATATCATTTAAGGAATTTTCATTTCCTCCTTGAGGGCTTCTATCATCTTTATAAAGTTATTGTTAAGATAGTTTTCCTCTGTTTCATCTGCACTGGGAAGTTCAGGTCTTGCTGTTATAGAATCTGTAGCTTCTGGAGGAGTTATATTATCCATTTATGTTGCTGAATGTATTCTCACACTGGCTTCTACCCATTTCTTCCTCAAATTCATACAGTTGGAGCTGTGTTTCCATGGATCCTACTTCTTTCAATGTGTCTTTCTGTATTGCTGTCCTCAGTTGCTGTCCTTCCTGCTTAATGCAGTAGGGGTGTGTGTCTTCCTTAGACTTTGGTGCCTGTCCTTCCCTCTTGCTACATTAGAGGTGTGTGTCTCTTATAGACTCTGATGCCTTCCCTTCCTGCTTACTGCAGTAAGGATGTTTGTCCCAGATGGACTCTGGTACCTCTGGAGAAGTTAGGCACTGAGCTATATGCCATCCCTGCCCTTCATTGTTCAATTCAAACTATTATCATGTCAGTCATAATAAAAGAAATCTTCTATTTACTCATTTATTTATAGGCACCACTTTTTAAACAAGATGACTAACTTATTCGGTTTTATTTCTGGATGCAGTAAGCAGCTTTGTATCTTTACGATTCATCTCCAAACGAATGCTTGAGAACTATTTACCGTTTTGACAAAGAAACGAAATTCCTGTGTGTTAGCATTTTGCGTGTGGACTCGATACCATGCTGCTAAGAGCCATATGAGGTTTATTAAAGGAACAGATGGAGGAGGGGGAAGAGAAAGAGAGAGGGAGAGTAGAGAGCAAAGAAGGAGAAAAAAAAGAGTGTCTCCTAAGTCGTTGGGGCTCTTTAAAGGGAAATCATGCTGAGGCCCATCAGAGAGCCTCTGCAGGAAGGGGTGTGGCCGAAACAACTAACACTGTGGGCACGATAGTCACGTAGAACAGGAAAAAAAAAGTTTGCTTATTTATGTCTTGATAGTCAAATAACTCAATTTCTTGATATCTAGTAAAAAAATCTCATTTTTGTGATAGAGTTTTATGATAAAGGAAGTGATAGAAGCTTGAAATAGAAATACATCATTTGGGTGCTATCCTAATCTTAGAAGATTTAAGGTAGGGCATAATGGCCTCTAAACTGCTGCAGGGTAAACATGACCCTCTAAAGTCAAGTCACCAAATTAATTACAGGGGCTATTTTCCATAACAAAAATTAAATCAAGGTTTTATAATAATGTTGGAAGCAGTCAGTAGGTGCCAAGATAGGGAAAGTTACTGTAATGATTGAATTTAATTTAGTATGAGTCTATCTTTAATAAGTGAAATTTTCTATTTCTCAAATCTAAAATGTCTTGAAGAAGTTGTCAAGAAATGAGAGAGTTAAGTTTTCAGGGGGAATAAGATGGAGCAATGTTCATAAAGAGAATTCTGAACAGTATTAAAATTGCCTAATTCATTACAAGAGCCTTTTGTGAGCTTGTTACAAGTTCTTTATTATTGCAGGGCTTCTGGAAGAGCTTAAAGGGCTTTTCAATGTGAAATGAACAGTACATCTTGCTTTGATGCTCCTCAAATATCTGACTTTTCAAAAAGTAGGATAAATAGATATAAAAACCATGCTTATTTTCAGCAATGATTTTTAAATCTTATTTCACATGATCCAGATAGTTTAGCAACTCATTTATTACTATTTCATTTCATTTCCTAAAGTCATTGTCTCTTACACAAAATATTTTTTATTGCAGTGTGCAAGCATGCTTTATTAACTTTTATTGTACTCCAAGTTTACAATGCAATTATATCCTTCTGTTATATTAACACTCATCATAATTCTCTCATTCTCTGTGAAGAGCCATGTTTGGATATCAAACTACAGAAATTAAATTTACTTTAAAAAGATCTTTTTCTTCATTAAGTAATCATTTCTAAATCAGTAACTCAGGTATCTGACTGATGCACTTAAGGAAAGTTTCTGAACCAATCTCAAATATATACCTTCAGCTCTTCTTTTTTAAGGTCTTGATTTATAGCCTCTCAACGTAATATACATCCTCTAGCTAGGCACTCATAAGACAAATTATGTAGGGCTGTGGATACAGCATGGTAGGAGAGTCCTTGTTTAGCATACATGAGGCCAGGTTCAATGCCCAACACCACAAAACAAAAAGAAATGAAGAAAAGATGGGAAGAAGGGAGAGAATGAAAGTTGTATAATACTTAGAGACACAACAAAAAAAGTATCATAGACTTTTAATAGTGTATGGAAAAAAAGAACTCACCCAAGGATTGTCTAAAGCAAAGTTCATTGTTAGCTCAAATTACCCCAGGGTGGTGACCACAGACCTAAAAGAATTACATGAACACTTACAGGATTTTGTCCAGAAGAAGGGCAAATCACTTATTCCAGTAGAAAAGATAGCCTCACAGGTTCTAGCTAGGCTAAAGTTTTGTGTTAGAGTTATTACTCCCTATAGGTAACTTTTGTATCTAAGCTAGCCGTTTTCCCCTAATATCCCTTTATGAAAGTGTTTATCCAGACCTTGCTCCTTATATATTCTTCAAACTTGTCTCAATATCCTCTGGTTCCTACATTATCTGATGAGTTGGAAAAACTCTTTGGCATGTGCTCATTTCACATACACCATAAGCCTCATTATTTTAGCCTTTTTCTTTATTTTTGCTTAGAACCCCTTTATACTTCACACACCCACACACACACTAGCAGGTAAGCATTCTGTACTAGCCATTTGGGAAAAAAAGCAGAAAGAAAAGCCCTTCGATATAAAAACACAAAATGTAAACAAAATCACTGAGTTAAGGAAAACAATACCTCCAATTCTGCAAAGAGAAACATAATAGTCTCCATAGAAACCAACATGGTAAAAATGAATAGGGCTCTGATTCTCCATGGTTGTTATACAGACAGAAGGCACTGGGTTGAAGCAACAGGAGTGAATAAGGGGCTGCACTATATGTAAACAAGTAGCATCAGATTACATTTTTTTCTCCACTCACTGAACCCTATAGACCCTTCAGTTAACAAGTTCAAGAGTACTTCATTTCCTTTGTGATCATTAGAAAGGAAGGAGGGGAGAGAGGGAGGGAGGTAGGAGAAAGAAAAAGAAAGAAGAGGATGTCATAACTCAGTTTCATGTGTCAGGACTCTTAACTCCTTGCCTCATCTAGTTTTCCAAGGTCACTCAAGTCAAATTTTCAGCTTAAACAAGCCACCTGGTTGCTAATGTCAGAGAAGTGAGGCAAGGAACAAGGCATGTGCCACATTAATTTTTTTCTAGAGAGACAAGAATAAGCATCTGTTTACCTCAGATAGGACAACAAGAACAGACCAAAGAAACTATATCATCAGAGGTTAGCTTCATGAAACACCAGGTTTACATACAATAGCATGGGAAGCTCATGGGTGGCTATATCACCAAAGAAGTGGTATGTATGTGACCACACCCACCATCCTCAGCAATCATTAACTGTTTATATATCCTCCAGGAGGAGCGGGACATAGTACAAGAATCTCCTGAGACATCATGTGTGGTGCCTTGGGAGTAATCACTGCCCTCCACAAAGGAATATCAGTGGACCCAATCTTGTGAGGGTCTTGTTTGGATAATCATAGCTTCTCTGATCTTATTTCAAGAAAGCAATAGCTTTTTCATGTCTGGGAAATGCCCCCTTCAAATAAATCACAGTCTCAGAAAGGGCACAGGCAGAGTGGACACAGGCTAGAAGAAGACAAAGGGATGGTATAAAAAGATTTACTGGAATCTAGCTAAGACTGATTTCCTGAGGTTACAGTAAAAAGAAACAGGAATAGTTAGAAAGGTATCACCCTGAGGAATAAAAACAGTTGGATGAAAGCCATTGGATTTATTTATTTTTCTAAATATGGGTAAAAAAATCTATTAGGTACTTGGTATATTACAGACTACCACAGACTACCACAATAAATGTATTGGCTCACAGTTTTGGAGACTAGAAAGTGGCCAGAATCTGGTAAGAACTTTCTTGTTGTGTTATTCCATGGTAAAGGAATAAAACATCCAAAGAGAAACACAAAATGTCTAACTTCTGTGATGTCCCTCATGGCCTAATTACCTATCATTTTGCCTCACCTCTAAATAATATTGCATTATAAATTAATTTTCTAACACATCTCTTTTGGGAGTAATATATTCAAACCCTAGCAGGACCTAACTTTAGTATTCAAGATTTCTTAAACCTCACATCATTTGTTCACTTAAATATTTCCTGAAGTTGCCAAATTTTTGTTGTCTTTAATTCTTCCAATTAATACAAATCAATGGCATATTCTTCTTTTTAATCAATTTTTGTTTTTTTAATTAAATAATAATTACAACATTTTCACCCACCTTTTCTTCCTTCCAGCCTTTCCTATGTACCCTGACCTCATGTTCCTCTCAAATTCATGGTCTCTTTTTGATTTAATTGCTAGTGTTACATACTTATGTGTATACACACATGTACATCTACATAAATATATAAATAAAATAAAACCTGCTCAGTCTGTTTAGTGTCACATGGATGGATGTGATCTTAAGGATGACCTCTTGGTATTAGATCATCAATTATGGGGCTCATCCTTGAGGAAGACTATCTCTCCCACTCTTTTAATTGCCTGCTGTTCTTTGTCTAGGTATAGGGTCCTATGAGATTTTGTCCTCCTGTGTTAGCATGCCTATTGGTGTTCAGGACTTGTTTAGGCTGCCATATTGTTGACATATCATAGGTAAAGAAACTGTCATTTCTAGGAGACACAATCTCAGATTTCTTGATCCTGCAGCTCCTACAGACTTTTGGCCTCCTCTTCCATATTGTTCCTGAGCCTTAAGTAGAGGACATATAAATAGTCTTATATGCTAAACTTTGGCTTCTTGTTAAATGTTGAGGGATTAGTATGGGGAACTAAGTCTGACCTTGCCTACAAATGGAACTGCAGCTTTGGAGAGAAAGACAAAACTAGACCTGTGAAATTATTGGAACAGAGAGCTTGGAATTTAGTGTGGGACAGTAAAAAAATGTCTTTGAAATACAATTAATCATGCTCACTTCAGCAGCACGTATACTAAAATTGTAACAATATGGAGAAGATTAGCATGGCCCCTGCACAAGGATGACATGTAAATTCGTGAAGTGTTCCATAGTTTTGTCACTCTATTCTATTTTATTTTATGTTTTTTAGAAAATAAAGTCCTTTTTTAAAAAAAAAGATAAAAATAAAATTCTAGTCCTTTGGCTCTATAAACTATGCCCTTTGCATGGGCATGTGAATAATTCAGTATATTAATTTCTGGTGCTATGCATGCCTTATCAATCTATCATCCTATTTTTAATTCTGAATTGAATGTAATGAAAATAAATGAAATTGTATCAAAACCATGATTTTAAAAAAAGGCATCAACTTACATATGGAATCTCGGCATCACTGTTTCGATCTACAACCTGTCTCAATCCATCAATGCCACTATAATCCTTGCGGCTGAGCTGGAAACCAAGGCTCCAGTAGGAAGGCAAGAATGGCCGACCAATAACCTGGGAACAGAGGAGAAAAAGCATCTAAGCTTTCATAACAACACTAATGAACACAGGAGCATCAAGCTCATCTGAATTATTTGTTCCTTTTTGCTTTTAATAAAGTCCTCAGGTCTTGTCAGGAAAAAAAAATACTATTAATCTTCCCATTGGCTGATAACAATCAGCTTTATTCTCTCTGCCATTTACATTCCTTAATGCCCAAATGTGGCTTCCCCCTGCTATTGCCTAGAGTTTCCTTTTTAAAAATCTTTGTTAGGAGGCAAAGAAGAAGGCTCAGTAGTTAAGACCACATACTGCTCTTACAAAGGATTCATTTTAGTTCTTAAAACCCTGCCTATAAATCATACACATAAAATAAAAATAAATTTCAGGCAGACTATAATTTTCTGATGTAAGGATATATAAACTAGTAAATAAAGAAAAATTTAAGACAGAAATAATCTATAATACCAGCTTATACAGTCAATGCTCAATATTGTGGTATGCATCCTCTTTACTATTTTTATTTATTTTGTGTGTGCATATATGTGTGGGTGAGTGCATGTTATAGCATGTGTGGACATCAGAGGATAACCCAAGGGAGACTGTTTCTCTTCATCCATACTATAGGTCCCAGAGAGCAAACTCAAGATATCAGGTTTGGTGGCAGGTGCCTTTACCCATCCATTTCACTGACCCCAAGTATTATTCAAATACCTGTGTTAGTCTACTAGGGTTGTACTAACAAATTGCCACAAATTGAATAACTTAAACAATTAAAAAAACTTATTTATTAAAGTTGGGCATGATGATACACACTTTAATCCCAGTACTCAGGAGGCAGAGTCAGACAGATTTCTCTGAGTTTGAAGACAGCCTTACATAGTAAGTTCTAGACCAACTGGTCCTATGCAGTGGGACCCTATTCCAGGTAACTGTAGAGTTGGTTCCTTCTAAGGGCTGTGAGGGAGTGAATTAACCCAGATGGCTCTCTAAATTTCCTGTTTATAAATATCCCAGTTGCATTCATTCAAGATTTACCATAATGATTAGACTTGAATTTGATTGCTTCAGTTTACTTCAGTTTACAGTCTTTAGACTGTCTCCAAATACAGCAATATTTGGTAGTAGGGCACAGAGGTGTAGGGTTCCAGAATTTATCTTTATGTGAGACAGAATATTGTTGTAGTATGTTTTTTTTGGCCTGTTTGGGTCTAGAGATTTATGACTTGGCACACGTGTGGCGTTGGTGGTTTGGAATTTGGTTTGTGTGTTTGTGGTTTTTGTCTTTTAAAAGAAATGAATTATATGTTTATATATTTTACACTGCTTGGCCCATATCTTAAGCACATTACTAGCTAGCTCTTTCTTCTTAAATCAACCCATTTCAATGAATCTACTCACTACGTGGCTTGCAGCCCGTGGCTCACCTGAATTCCTACATGCTTCTTCTTCGGGGGACAGATGGCGACTTGTAAACTCCATCCCTTCTTTCTACCTGGCTGTCTCTGATTCTCCACCCACTTCTACGGTGCCCTGCATGGGTCCAAACAGTTATTTATTTATATCTTACAGAGAACATTCCACCACATTTCCTCTTTTCTGTCTAATTAAAAAGGAAGATTTTAATTTTTATATAGTAAAATTATATATAACAGAACAGCTCTCAAGTAAGAATTATAGTAACAATATCTAGTCTATTTGTATTTTAAAATTAAAGAGAATATTTTATTATCTATTTTATTATTGTGAGTCTAAAGTTTTATATTTAATATATTTTTTAAACTAAAAAGAACTATATTTATAATTATTAAACTTTTAATTATATCGAAGACTATAGAAGGATATAATATTATGTAAATAAACAGGAAGTGTAAGTAACTTTTAAAGTCTAGAAAATGACAGAGATGACATCTATTTGTCTGGACAGTCACTTAAAGTTTTTTAGTAACGTTGGGGCATCTATCTTTAGCCATTAGGCCCAAAGTCTCTGGCAAACCTTTCAGTGATGCAGGAAATCTGACACAGTTTATCAGTTGCTTCTCTTTGTGTCTTGAAGAATGTCTGGCAATGTTTTTGTAAAGCAGGAACCTGAAGGACCATCTCGGCTTGTTTTGCCCACATTCAGAGGTCACTTTCCTATGGAACCTGCATGTCCAGTTTATACAGCATACTATCAAGCAGTCAATACCAGAACAGTTTCTTGTCCAGTGGCTAACTGTTGCCACAAGGGACAGATGGCGACTTGTAAACTCCACCCCTTCTTTCTACCTGGCTGTCTCTGATTCTCCACCCACTTCTACGGTGCCCTGCATGGGTCCAAACAGTTATTTATTTATATCATACAAAAAACATTCCACCACAGAATATAGTTCATAAAACATACCTGCTATACAGACTAAGTTGATTGTCCTCTACTTGCTTCTTGTTTTGTACTTCTAATACTTGTTCTTTGCCCAGAGAGACTGATCTTTATTTGTGACATCAGTGGTCTTTATTTCTCTGGATCCAGTTGGGGTAAACCAATAGAAAGTATTAGTGGAAGACTAGAGTACAAAAAGGAGGCAATTTAGCATTCATTTTTTCCTTTTCTGACTTCCCCGTCACTTCATACCCCAAAGATTCCCTCTGTCATTAGTTCGCATCTCTTTCAGGTCTCCCTAACTATCCACCCCTATGAAGAAATCTGTTTATTAATGCTCCTCAGTTACCTACTTTGGCCTAACTACTGGCCTTTTAGTAGGACACTGACCAATGAATGCTTTGATATACAGCATATTCTATATAACTGGCAACTACTTGTTAATAAAAAAGTATCTAAAACATAAATGAGGCAAAAGAAAAGGGGCATGTTCTTTCAAAGTCATACTGAGAGCACTGTACCATCAAATTATTTAATTTTCTGGGAGAATGTTTCTGTATTTGACTTGGTTATTTGCTATCTGATTAGAGCTCAGACACTGTGAAGTTACATATTAACGTGTAGATTATTTCTGTCTGGTAGAAGAGATAACTCCAAAGGTTATGATTTTATTGCTCCATGATTCATTAATCAGTTTTGTATCTTACATAGATCTGATTCTAACATTATTTTTTATTAAGGCTTCAAAATACTGAGTTTATTAATTATTCTTCAATCCAGCCATGCCTTCTAACCAGTGCCCTCACTAATAAATTGAATAAATGTTTGATAAATTATTGTTTCATATTTATAAGTTTCTATTTCATTTTTCTGAAAATCATTTTTACTATACTTCACACAATTTTATGTTTCATATAGAGAGGTTATAGATATATGCACACATCCTTTTTTTAATTTCACATGTGTATTCAAAGAATTATGTTCATATCAACTATCATTTACACCCTCCAATCCCCCTAGGTCTCTCTACATACATCCATCTCTTAACTTCATGTTTTTTTCTTTCTTTTATAACCCACTAAATATACTTAGTGTTGCCCATATGTACATGCCCATATGTGGCCATACTTATAAAGAGTGATTCTCAGTACTAGGCATGAATTCTGTCCTAAAGAGAAAGATTCAGATCCAGTTAGAAAGCTGTTTGTTATGACACATCAGTCATACTACATACCACAAATGTGCAGCAGGGCATTTGGCATATCTGACTTCTTGCCTGCAGGGTCCTATCCTGGATAAGACAATATCTTTTTCACCTTGTTATGTTAACAAAAGTTTTCTCTTAGATTGAAACGTTCCTTCTTCCAGGGAACTCATTAAGACAGGAAGCAAACAACTCAAAATACCTACAGGAAGTTCCTGAACCTGACCAGATTATTTAGGTCCATTCTATCCTCCTAGATTATAAACAGTTAAGAATGCTGAAAGTCACTCTCAGACAAACCTAACTGTCGAGAAAAAGTAGAGATTAGCAGAACTGCCTGGAAGAAACAAAGACCAGCTGGTCTGGAAGAGGCGTAAATCAACTGAACCACCTGGAAAGCTACAACTTGTTGAGCTGCCTACAGGCTGTGCAGTGTACTCCAGGATTACAGATTTTATAAACTGTCACTCAAGATGGAGTGGGCTTTTGTGATACAGCTGTCTTTAAGCCATTTCTGTTCCTGGAACTCCTCACAGATATTTTTGAAAGTAATCACAATAAAATTGTCTTACCAAGTTAGACTTTGGTAGTGTAGGGCAAAATATACCACTTCTGGGTTTGAAAACTTACCCAAACCCACCAATCCCTGAGCAGATAACACCGTGAATCCCTGTATAGGGTAAAAGGGCCAAGGAAATAACACCCTGACCTGACTTGACCCCAAGCCAAGAAAAAGAATCCCACCAATTCCTGAACTTGTCCCAAGATCAGGCCACAATAATCCTACCAATCTCATGCCACCTTGGAAAACTTTGATTAACTCCCAAAACAACCCCCAGGAAGCCTGCCTTCTGCTCAGTTTCTTTCTGCTTCTTGCCCGAAGAGAGAGGCAGTCACCATTTTGTGTGTCTTTCAAAAAACCTCTTGTGTTGTGGAGTGTGATTTAGTGGTATTCCTTGGCTCCAAACTGCCAGAATGTCTTTCTCTTCAGAACTGCAGCATCTCCACTACTTTCCCTTTAGAGATGTAATACTTTTATCTTGGAAGCCTTTCCCCCTCAGAGCTGTACCACTTACAAGTGGTATCCATATTTTATCTGTCATGATCTTTCTATATGGAGTGAGTAGACATGTGTTTTATAATTCCCCAGGAAAAGACTTGTCAGGTAATCTTCATCCAGCAACCTGCATAGAACCTTCTGGATGCTATAAAAGCTAGCCAATAGAAAGGAAGATTCCAAGACAGTTTGAGATTGATTTCTATATTTCTATGTCTTGGAGCCAAAGTATGTAGTATCTTCAGCAATGAGATCTTACCACATAGTGGTAACCAAGAGCAATGGCAATAGCTTTACATTATATTTTTGTGCATTTTGTATCAACTAATTCTACGTGGCCACTACATTCTTAATTTGAATTGTATTTTTTAAACTCTAAAATTGCACACACATATTTATGTATGTGTGTATATATATATTTAATAGTTATGATGTATTTAATAGTTATGAGCTCTGTACCAAAATTCTTGTTTGAGGCATTTGTTTGTATAGTTGGTTGGTTAGTTTTGGTTTTGCCTTTTTGTTGTCCTTGTTTTATGTAGTCCTGGCTGGCCTCAAACTCACTACATATCTAAGGATGATCTTGAAATTCTACCTCTCCTGCCTGTGTACTATCCCCTGCCACATTTCTGAGATTTTAGGTGTCTACCCATCATTCTCAAGTGCTAATTCATTTTTCATCTCTGTAGATAAAGGATTGGGCAATTATGGTATTTTAAAGTCTGAATCTTATAATTCCAGTATTTGCACACAGTGTGAGTCCATTTTTATTTTCTATAATTTCTGCTGCCTGTAGTTTATGGTGTCTTTCATTTTCATGTGTCTCATTATTTCTCATTGAATGTTAAGCATTGCATTTTCAGACTTGTTCGTAGAAGTAATTGGATGCAGGAGTGCTGTCTTCCTCCAGATGTGATTTTTGTTTGTTTCAGTATGGTGTTTGGGCACACAGAAGTACTTACTAGGACACAGGGATTTACTTGACCAAGTTCTGTAATTGCTATAATCCCAGGCTTATCTGTCATAGCTTGAGAATCTATTTCCAGTTATAGGATGTAGTCCTTTGGGAGAATGTGCCAAGTTCTTCCTCCTTTTTTTGGCAGGTTCCTTAGTTTGGCTTCTCAGCTTCCCTGAAGGAATTAAAGTACCCAAGGGGCAAAATAGGTTCCTGGATGTCCTTATTCCTATAGCCTAGACAGATATAAATTAGTGCTATAGTGCCTTTACAAAGTCTTTTTTGGTGCATGTCAGCTTTTCTTGTAGGAAGTCATGTCATTGGACCAAATCCCCTAGTTCACAATTCTAGAAGTGGGAATCCAGAGGTTATCTCTCTATGTAAAGAATAGTGGACCTTATCACTGATGGAAATATTTGAAAAGAGAAATTATTGTCCTTCAAGAACCCCATAGCAGATAGATCAAGCAAACAAGCAAACTTATGAACACATGCCTACTAACTTGGCTTAAATGTCTTACTATAGCATATTTCATTACACAACAATCATTGAAATATTTAAGAAATAACAATATTTGTAGGCCACTGTTAATTATCTATATTGTAACACATTCTACAACCAACATATTGATAGTAAATTTTGAAAACCTCCTCTTAAAAAAAATTAATGCTAAATAAGCCAAATAAAAATACTTTCCTTTGTGAAATATGGTCACAAACTGTGGTTTTAACAGATCCTTAATATTTTTTTTGGTGTTTCAAGACAGGGTTTCTATATGTAACAGCCTTGGATGTCTTGGAACTCACTTTATAGACCAGGCTGGCCTTGAACTCAAAGAACTCCACCTGTCTCTGCCTCCTATGAGCTGGGCTTAAAGGCATGCAACACACAGCCTGGCTCAGATCCTTGAAATTTTTAATTTTAATAATTCTCCATTAAAAAACAAATTAAACAATACTTTACTTTGCCAAATAAGAGAGAGTCATATATTCTTCAAATTTGTTTTAATTCCTGAGTAAGTTGCTTTATAACATTTTTTATTAACATCCTGCTCTTTTTCTGTACACATCTGTAGATTGGATAATTCTAACACCTCAAACCAACATTTAAAATGTTGTGCTCTTAAAGCACTCTTGGGGGAGTGCCTCAGTCTTTGAAGTGCAGGCAAACACAAAAATCTTAATTCCAATTCACAGAACCAATGTGCTAAGTCTGGAGCAATGGCACACACCTATAATACCAGCACTGGGAAGCAGACACAGGAGGGTCTCTAAGGCCTGTTGGTTAGCAAATCTAGTTGAATTGGTGACTTCCAGTTCCTGGATCCAAGAAAGATTCTGTATTTAAAAAAAAATTGGAGAGCAACTGAGGAAGACAGCTGACATCAACTTCTGGTCTCCAAACATATGTATATATTATTCCCAAATTAATATGCACACACATATGTACACTCAAAAATGAATGAATAAATAAAATTTTACCTTTAATATTACTGGAAACAAACAAAAAGTGCTTACATGTGCTCCTAAGTCAGAGTGAAGCCCCTGTGCATCTTGGGCATTCTTTAGCTTGAGGGAAAATATCCCAGAGTACATAAAAGGAATTGACACAGTATTGACCCAGCAGCTGCAACTATGTTCTTCATCATTAATTGGAAGAAAATCTGTGTTTATGAAGACACATGCCAGAAACAAGTTGTTTCCTGATCTTGCCTTCCTTCTCCTAGCTTACTTCAGTGAGTGGAGTGAGAAGCAGCCATGCCAATCTTTACAGGAACAATACCCAAACCAGTGACCACAATCTGTCTGTCTCTCCTCTTCACTATGAACTCTGAGCCTGGCCAAGTCAGGTGAGTATAAGGCTTGCCAGATGAAGGTCTTGCCAGGTGACTGATTTGCTATGCCTTATTTATCAAGCTAAACCCAGTTCCTTATTGGTTTTTTGAGAACTGCTGGTATAGTATTTCATCATTTTTTCTTCTGTCAGATATTTCTTTCTTCTACTAACCTATAGTTTCCTAGTCATCTTAGGACAGGCGTAAAACCTAAGATAGGCAGAAGTTTCCAAAAACACTTCCCCTTTCCCTAATGTCTGTTGTACATTATATCATCTGCTATGTGACTTACACTGTCCTGTGAGTGGACTTTCTAGTTCACTGCTAGACAAGAAGAGACCAGGACTTGAAGCAATTTTCCAAAAGATGTCTTTAAAAAAATAGCACTTAAAGCTGGGCATGGAAAGACACACCTGTGATCTCAGCACTTGAAAGGCAAAGGCAGGAGGATCGATAGTGCTTTTCTTCTTCCTTCTTGGTCAGTCTAGCCAAAAGTTTGTCCATTTTGTTAGTGTTGTCCAAAGATCTACTTTTGATTTTGCTGATTCTCTTTATATTTTTCACTTTTCTATTGGATTCTTGTTAATTGTATAGTGACAATTTTACCTCATCCTGTATTTTAATGCTCTTTTGTTAGGATAATACAGATATGCAATTATTGCATATTCTTCATGAACTTCTTTATATTTTATATGGCAAAATAGCTTATCTGTTGCTTGAAAGAATGTTGTCTTCTTATAAGACTCTAGATGTCAGAAAGGACCTAAGTGTCTTATGAATATGACAGAATTACTGCATGTATGAACTTATGGGAACTGCAGTTTCCTGCACAAGATCAAACCAATCAGCATTCTAGTGTGAACAGAAACAGTTCCCCAATCATGGATAAGGAGATACTAACACCTGATGTCTGCAATAAAAGAGAGATCCTTTCTTTAAAAATTCAATATTTTAAAATTAACCTATCAGGCAAAGATCCTGATAGGTTGACCAGGCTTTTGTGCTATTTTATAAAAATAAAAGAGGCCCCAGTCCACAGCAGAATAAAAGACTGTTCATCCAGCAATGGATAGAGGCAGAAGCAGAGATCCATAGCTAAGTACCAGGTTGAGCCCCTGGTCCAGCTGCAGAAAGAGAGGAGAGAGTGTATGAGCAAAGGTATCAGGATCATGAGGAGGAGACCCACAGAGATGGGTGATTGGAGCTATTGGGAGCTCACTGAATTAGAAACAACTGCTAAGAAATCTTCATGGAAAGGAACTAAACCCTCCAAATGTAGATAACTGTCAAATGGCATGGGAAGTTTGTGGAGCCTCTTGCAGTAGGATCAGAGTATGTTCCTGGTTTGTGAACTGACATCTTGGAGCCCATTCCCTACAGAGGAACACCTAACCCAGCCTTAATGCTGGGATGAGGGACTCGGACCTACCTCAACTGGATATGCCAGACTGAACTGACCCACCTTGGGACTACTTGTTCTTCTTGGGAAATGGGTGGGGAATAGGGTGGGGGGAAGCTGAGGGAAGACTGAGAGGGAAGGGAGGGGGAGCAGTGGTAGATATGAAAAATAACTTTTTAAATAAATTAAAAATGAGGAAAAAATAAATAAAAAATAAAAGAGGATATGAACTTTGATGAGGTGAATCCAGGAGGAATTGGAAGAAGATTGGGAAGTAAATATGATCAAAATACCTTGTATACACATTGTATGAAATTCACAGAGAATTTTTAAAATATTGTGTTTTTAAAGAAAGGAGCTGGAGAAATCCTTCAGAAGTTGAAAGTGCTAACAGCATTAGATCCACGGCTCTATTGCAGTCAGGGTTTCTGAGTTGTTGTCCTTGTCTCCCATTACTATCAAAGGCAGTCAATATATGTCTGGGGTCTGGTCTGCCACTTTTGAGGCCATGTTGGTGTTCAAGAGCCATACTACAGCTGTGCCATGCTGAGCTGAGTGACTTGTGCTGCCACCTGGGGTTATGGTGATCCCTAGGCCCTGGCTGCTGCCGAAGGCCGTGTCTGAATTCATGGTCCTATCACATCTAAGGTCTGTATTATCATCCATGGCCCACATTGTCACCAAAGGCTACACGGAAGCCCAGGGTCTGAGCCACAACCTGTGGCCTTGTTAGAGTCTGAAGACAATGTAGCCACCAGAGCCATAGTGTTGTTCAGGCCCGAGTCTGGGTCCATGACCTTGCAGCAGTCAGAGTCTAAATTGATGTCCATGACTCCTCTTGCCACTGAGAGCACTGTGGTTGGCTTGGGTCTGATCAGCCTCCAGAGACCAGCTTGGTGTTTGAGGGCCTTTCTGCTGCCTGGTTCATAATGATCTGGGTGATCTCCATGATTATGGGGGCCATGGTGATATCTGGGCCCATGCTGCTGCTGAGGGTCATGTATGGATCCATGGTACTGCTGCAGCTGAGGTCTACGTTGATGTCTGTGGCATAGGACCCATGTGTGATGAAATCTGAGGTTCATGCTGGCCTTTCCCACACTTTATTGGCTCTGGGGAAGTTGGCCCTGTCCATCTCTGGATACTGCAGCAAGAACTGGGAGAGCTGGCCCCACCCCTTACCATACCATGTGGGAGAACTGACCCTGATGGCATAGGAGTAGGAGGCCTGGCTCCATCCATTTCCCAAGTAGGGTGGTCTCAGTGGTTCAGACTGCTCAGCTCTGCTACTACCCAGGTCTACTGTAACATTTTACTCATCTATGACTTGCTGGAGAGAATGAAGGGACTGGTCTAGTGGAGCTATACCTGTAGAATCTCCATGAGGCATCTGAGAAGAGTGTCAGTGAGAATCCAATAGTGATGATGGTGTACCAGAAACCAAGGGCCTTTACATTTTCAACTAAAGTTTATTGGACAAGAGGATATATTATGTGATATATCATAGCTCCTAATAGCACTAAGACAAATAAAGAGGTGTTGAAGAGACAGGAAAGACAGAGAAGTATAGAAGAGTTATTTTGTTATTGTTTGTTGTTGGTTTTTTTTTTGTTGTTGGTTGGTTGGTTGGGTTTTCCTTTTATTTTTTAAATTTCCTGCAAGGGTGTGAAGGGAGAATATAAGGGGATTAGGAAGTGAGTAGAATTGAGGTGCATGATGTAAAATTACCAAAGGCTCAGTAAAGAAATTATGTCATAAAAAATAAAGAGTTCTGGCAGCTCTTGCAAAGGCTCAGAATCCATTTTTAGTACCCACCCACACTCAGACAGCTCACATCTTCCTATTTCTCTGGTTCTGGGGATTCCAAATCTGCATGCACGTGGAACATAAACTCATACAGGTACACACACACTTTTTTAAAAAACAGAATGTTTGCCTTTAAGTCAATTATATCCCCTGGCAGTATATACAATATACCAATGTATCACTTTTGCTAGCTATTTATATGATACATAGTTTTCCTTACTTTGTTTTCCAATGTATGTATATATTTGGAACTAATGTGTTTTCTTTATAACCATGGATCATGGTTTGCCCATATTGCTAGTCTATTTCTTTTGATTGGTATGTGTCTTGGTCATTGTTCTATTGCTGTGAAGAGATACTATGACTATGACAACTCTTATAAAGGAAAGTATATAATTGGAGGCTTTATTATAACTACAGAGGTTTAGTCCATTATGCTCATGTTGAGGAGCATGGTGGAAACAGGCAGACATGGAGCTGGGGAGGTAACTGAGGGTTCTACATCTGGATCAGCAGGTAGCAGCAGTAAGAGGAAAACACTGGGTCTGACATTAGCACTTGAAATCTCAAAGCCCACCTGCCCTCCTCCTCCCCCCTACCCCCGCCACCACCCCATGGCACATTTCCTCCAGCAAGGCCACACCTTCAAATAGTGTCACTCCCTGATGACCAAGCATTCAAATATATGAGGCTAGGGGAGCCATTCTGATTCAAACCACCACATTCCACTCCCTGACGCCCATAGGCTCTTAGCTATATCATAATGCAAACAGCATTTAGACCAACTTCAAAAGTCTCCATAGTCTATCACATCTCAACATTGTTTAAAAGTCCAAAGTCTCTTCTGACATTCGAGGCAGTCCCTAGCAAAATCAAAATGAAAAGCAAATCCCATAGTTTCAACATACAATGGTACAGGATATATATTACCATCACAAAATGGAGGCAAGGGAGCATATCAAGAAAATACTGGACCAAAACAAAACCAAAAACCAACTGGGCATACTCTGCATACTCTGCATCTCTGTGTCTGATGTCAAAGTGTCTTTCAGATCTCCAACTCCTTTTATCTTGGTTGACTACAACACACTTCTCTTGGGCTGGTTCCACTCCGTGTTAGCAATTTTCCATGGCAGGTATCCCACCACCCTGGCATCTGCAACATCTTGGGGTATCAAATGAAATTCAGGTTTCACTTTCATAGCTTCAAACAATGGCTTCTCTAGGCCACCATGCAGGGACTTCCCTGACATTTGCCTGGCTCTGGTAGCTTTCTTTAGGAAGGACATTCTACAACCCATTCTTGTTTCCTTGACTCTAAAGTCAGAACCACATAGCTGAAGCTGCCAAGTTCTTTTGCTTGATGGGACTGGAAGCTGGCCTTCTTGTTCAAATATATTTCATCAGCTTTCTGTTTTTCATGGTTTACCTCACTGCCTAAACTTTTCTTTAATTCCTTTCCATAAGTTAGAAGCTTAGTTGGAAGGGGTCTGGCCCTGAGGTCACCATTCCCATTATTCCATTTAGCATCAGGCTTTTCTTTAATCTATTTATCTCCTTAAGCAAAGAATTTAGCCCCATTAAACTTCCTGATGTCACTTTTCTCCTGTAACTGTACATTTTATATTCTTTTCACTATAAATCTACATATGTGTGGCCACTAATAGCCAAACAACATAGCTGTTTTGAAATATCTTCTGATAATATCATTAATCCAAAACTCTTTAATTTAGCCTCAGACAGATTTTTTGGACAAGAGCAAAGAACAGCCACATTCTTCACCAAAACAGTACAAAAATGGTTTCTAGGCCACATATTATTTCCCTTTGAAATTTCTGATTCCCCTACAGTTCAAATCACCCTCAGCACCACTATCTTTTTTTTTTTTTAGATTCCATTGGCAATTTTTATTTATACTGAAGACTATTTCTCATTAAGATTACAAGTAAATGTTGGAGAACTGATTCAGCTAGTGTTGGAAGCAACCAAATAAAAATGAATATCAGGGCACAACTAGGCAGCATTCAGTAAAACAGCAAAGATCTCACAATTATCTAAGGAGAGGGGAGATTATGAAATTATAAAATAATGAAGAATAATACTTTGAAGTAGAAAATGATGTGGGGAGTCTTTCTTTTTTTGTTTTTTTTCCTACTTTATTTTGTATTTAACAAAAAAACAGTTACATAAATTTAAAATGAGGAAAAATTAACAATAACTATAAAGAGGATAAGAATCATAAGCATGGCTTATCAACGGTGGTAATGCAAATAAGATTGCTACACATATATTTACTTTGTGTTCAGCTTTCCCTCTGAATTTTTTTTTCCATCCCCGTATATCCCTATTGAAGGTCCCCTCCCCCTCCCACCACATCTGATCATTTTTCTTCTCTGCAACTCCCCATCCCCTCCCTTGGCAGGGAGCCATCAGTCCTATGGTCACACTGGCCCAACAATGCTTGGATCAGTCTTCACTCCCGGTCAAATCCAGTTTTGTCCCCCCTCCCTCAAGAGTGAGTCAGTTGTTCCTATAGATGGACTGGGGTTTGAAGGGTCAGTCCAGGGTGTTTCTGATCCCAAGCTGTTCCGTGGTTGTGGTTTGCCTCTTGGGCATGTTTGACTTTTTTTCTTGTTTGTTTGTTTAGAGACCACTAGTGAGTGAGTACATCCCCTGCTTGTCTCTCTGAGTTAGTGATACTTCGCTCAGGAGGATATTCTCCAAATCCATCCATTTGCCTGTGAATTTTAGGATATCATTTTTTCTTACTGCTGAGTAGTATTCCATTGTGTAGATGTACCACAGTTTGTTAATCCATTCTTCAGTTCAGGGACATCTAGGTTGTTTCCAGGTTCTTGCTATTACAAATAATGCTGCTATGAACATAGTTGAGCTAATACCTTTGGAGTGTGAATGTGCCTCTTCAGGGTATACACCCAGAAGTGGTATTGCTGGGTCCTTGGGGAGATTGATTCTCAATTTTCTGAGAAACCTCCATATTGTATTCCAAAGTGGCTGGACAAGCTTACACTCCCACCAACAATGGAGGAGTGTTCTCCTTGCTCCGCATCCTCTCCAGCATAGGCTGTCATCTGTATCTTTTATCTTAGCCAATCTAACAGGTGTTAGGTGGTGTCTCAAAGTTGTTTTGATTTGCATTTCTCTGATGGCTAAAGATGAAGAGCACTGTTTCAGGTGTCTTTCAGCCATTCGTAGTTCCTCTGCTGAGAATTCCCTTTTTAGATCTGAACACCATTTTTTGATAGGGTTATTCAAGGTTTTGGGATCTAAATTCTTGAGCTCTTTAAATACCTTAGAGATCAGTCCTCTGTCACTTGTAGGGTTGGAGAAAATCTTTTCCCATTCTGTAGGCTGGCGTTTTGTCCTATTGACAGTGTCCTTGGCTTTGCAGAAGCTTCCCAGCTTCAGGAGATCCCACTTATTGATTGTTGGTCTTAGTGCCTGTGCCACTGGTGTTATATTTAGGAAGTGGTGGCCTGTGCCAATTTGTAGAAGTGTATTTCCCACTTTCTCTTCTAACAAGTTC
>PVIH01023647.1:0-24388 GCA_004025045.1 Sigmodon hispidus | reverse complement strand
GGGTGTGGCTCAGTGGTAGAGCCCCCGCCTAGAATCCCCCAGTGAGGGGCTGGGATGTGACTCAGTGGTAGAGCCCCTCCCTAGAATCCCCCAGTGAGGGGCTGGGGTGTGGCTCAGTGGTACAGCCCCTGCCTAGAATCCCCCAGTGAGGGGCTGGGGTGTGGCTCAGTGGTAGAGCCCCTGCCTAGAATCCCCCAGTGAGGGGCTGGGGTGTGGATCAGTGGTAGAGCCCCTGCCTAGAATCCCCCAGTGAGGGGCTGGGCTGTGGCTCAGTGGCAGAGCTCTTGCTTAGTTTAGAGATCCAAGGCTGAATCCTGGAGAGGGATGAGGGATCCTGAAACTACAACTGGCATTGGCCTCTTCTGGGATGACAGCCAGGTGAAGAGCTGAGTATCTGCTAATTACCCTGAAATAGAGCTATTATATGCCCTCCCCCATTCCACAGCCTAACTACAACAGTCAAATGAGATCTAGTTTATAAAAAGGTCTTCAAGGACCATCAGAGGTCTCTATGGGTGAAATAGCCTCCACAGACCAATGCAAGGAATGTTGAATGTGATGTTTCAGGGATGTAAGTTAGACAAGGTCCCTGAAACAGATTAACTGCTCCTTGAGAACTAAGCCTAGTTAATGTCACTCCTAGGTCTTGTCTTGCATACCTCCTGCATAAAGGCTAATCCTTCTTTCTTGTCTGTCTTATTCATTCTACCTTTGCAAAAAGCAACTGCACATCTGTCAAACGGGGCTCAAGTGCCAAAAATTTACCTAGTTGGCAAGCTACTTCTTAAATTAAGCAGTTACAATCGCATATCACTGATTACAAAAGTCATACATGTTTGAGATGACATATGTTCAATGGCATTCTTCACTGTTTACCTAAAAAAAAAAAAGATTTAAACTAGATTGAGGATTCATTTAAATGAATCATGATATCTCCCAAAGTGGAACATTTATTAAACTTTATGTACCTCTCTATGTGTCAATGTGGCCTCATTACTAAAATATATTGCTACATCAGTAGAGAAAAATAATAATAGAGAAACACGGGGCTGGCAGACAGATCAGTGGTTATGAGTGTGTTCAAATCCTGAAGAGGGCCCAAGCTCAGTTCATAGCAGCCATGTCAAGCAGCTTGCAACTGTGTGGGTCCCATTGATCCTTTCTCACTGCCAAGATAAAATATCCTGGCAAAACCAACTGAATGACTAAAGGATTTATTTTGGCCTGCAGTTCAAATGGAAGGAGAGACACAACCAAGGTCAAGGAAGTCATGGCCTTGGGAGCAGGAGGCAGGCTGCTCACACTGCATCTGCCCTCAGGAAGTAGGGAGTGGACAGGAAGAAAAGCTTCAAGGCCCTCCCTCAGTGACCCACTTCCTGCAGCCATGTCCTATCTCTTAAGAAAGGTTCCATGAATTCCCCCCAAAAGCACCAATAGTTTTCCCCAGAAGGTGGAAATTAAGTATTTGAAACACATGGGGCTGTGGGGAACATTTCGTACTCAAACTACAGCATGAGACTTTTCACTTGGTTATGGGTAGAACATTTTAGTATACCCAAAAAGATAATAATAGGACCTATTTCCAGGAAAAATAAATAAGCAATGAATGAATAAGAGACAAAATTGTTTTTTATTTTTGTCTCACAAAAATGCATTACCTTAAAAATAAAACAAAACAAAAAACTTAAAATCAGGGACAGGAGAGATGGTTCAGCACTCAAGATTACTGGATGCTTTTCCAGAAGCCTGGGTTCAATTTTCAGGGCCTCATGGTAGTTCACAAATATCTATAACGTCAGTTACAGAGGGATCTGACACTCTCTTCTGGCTTCTGTGAGCACTGTACACATGTGCAGGCAAAAACATCCACACACATAAAATAAAAACACACTTCTAAAAGACCTTAAAATCAAAATAAAGACAATACAAAATGCATTAGAAATGACTATTATAGAAATACTCAAACACAAAAAGCATAGAGAGGAAATAAGTAAAATCCCATAGATGCATAACTAGAACTACTCAATTTTATTACTTTTTGAAGAGTGAAGGTTGAGATAGGGTCTTGCTGTATAGCTCAGGCTAGCCTCAAATTCATAATGTTCTTGCCTCAGCCCCTCATGAACTTAGGTTACAGATGTGCACCACTGTACCAACTTCAAAAGTAGCTTTGTTTTTTAAGACAGGGTCTCATGTAGTCAGGGTTGGCCTTGAACTTAGTATATAGCCAGGGATGACCTTAAATTCTTGATCCTCCTGCCTTTATTTACTTCTGGAGTGCTGAAATTACAAGGGTGTGCCACCACATCAGGTTTTTGAAGTGCTAGGAACCTAATCCAGAACTCTGTACAAGCCGGGAGCTGAACCATGACCCCAGCTCAGTGTTAATATTATTTGACACATTTCTTTTCAGTTTCTTTGCTATAACTAAGATCACACATCATACAGATTTTTATACCTGACATAATATCATAAGCATTTTCCCATTACTGACATGTTAGTGAAATGATTGTGTAGTGGATGACGCCAATATGTCTTGAGACATTGATCATTGACTCTGTTTCTAAATGCCTCCTTAAGTCACATTCACCCAAAATAGACTTAGTAAATCAAAACATACTATCTGACTCTTTTTTAGCTTTTGATACCGGTTTCCATATTTACTCCCAAACTCCCATGTTAGTGTATACATCTACCAACTGCATAGAAAGTTGGTAGAGGTCCTCGCGGTGTCTCTTCCCAGTCGCCTGGAACCCTGTTGCTGGGCGGCCTGTGCCCGCGTGCGCGGACATGGCTTCAAACGACTATACTCAACAAGCAACTCAAAGCTATGGGGCCTATCCTACCCAGCCTGAGCAGGGCTACTCCCAACAGAGCAATCAGCCCTATGGCCAGCAGAGTTACAGTGGTTATGGCCAGTCAGCTGACACTTCAGGATATGGCCAGAGCAGCTATGGTTCTTCTTATGGACAGACACAAAACACAGGCTAAGGCACTCAGTCAGCTCCCCAGGGATATGGTTCCACTGGAGGCTATGGCAGCAGCCAAAGTTCCCAATCTTCTTATGGGCAGCAGTCCTCCTACCCTGGCTATGGCCAACAGCCAGCTCCTAGCAGCACCTCAGGAAGTTACGGCAGCAGTTCTCAGAGCAGCAGCTATGGGCAGCCCCAGAGTGGAGGTTATGGCCAACAGTCTGGCTATGGTGGGCAGCAACAAAGCAATGGACAACAACAAAGCTCCTATAACCCACCTCAGGGTTATGGACAACAGAACCAGTACAACAGCAGCAGTGGAGGTGGTGGAGGGGGTGGTGGAGGCAACTATGGCCAAGATCAGTCCTCCATGAGTGGTGGCGGCGGCGGTGGTGGTTATGGCAATCAGGACCAGAGTGGTGGTGGCGGTGGTGGCTACGGGGGAGGCCAGCAAGACCTTGGGGGCCGTGGCAGGGGCGGTGGAGGTGGTTACAACCGAAGCAGTGGTGGCTATGAACCCAGAGGCCGTGGAGGTGGTAGAGGAGGCAGAGGCGGCATGGGCGGAAGTGACCGAGGTGGCTTCAATAAATTTGGTGGCCCTCGGGATCAAGGATCACATCATGATTCTGAACAGGATAATTCAGACAACAACACCATCTTTGTGCAAGGTCTGGGCGAGAATGTTACAATTGAATCTGTGGCTGATTATTTCAAGCAGATTGGAATTATTAAGACAGATAAGAAAACTGGACAGCCTATGATTAATTTGTATACAGACAAGGAAACTGGGAAGCTGAAGGGTGAGGCAACAGTCTCATTTGATGACCCACCTTCTGCTAAAGCAGCTATCCACTGGTTTGATGGTAAAGAATTCTCTGGGAATCCTATTAAGGTTTCATTTTCTACCCGCCGAGCTGACTTCAATAGAGGTGGTGGAAATGGTCGTGGAGGCCGAGGGCGAGGAGGACCCACGGGCCGTGGAGGCTATGGAGGAGGTGGCAGTGGTGGTGGTGGCCGGGGAGGATTCCCCAGTGGAGGTGGTGGAGGTGGTGGACAGCAACGAGCTGGAGACTGGAAGTGTCCTAATCCTACATGTGAGAACATGAACTTCTCTTGGAGAAATGAATGCAACCAGTGTAAGGCCCCTAAGCCAGATGGCCCTGGAGGGGGACCAGGAGGCTCTCATATGGGGGGTAACTATGGAGATGATCGTCGTGGCAGAGGAGGCTATGATCGGGGCGGCTACCGAGGCCGAGGCGGGGACCGTGGGGGCTTCCGAGGGGGCCGGGGTGGTGGGGACAGAGGCGGTTTTGGCCCTGGCAAGATGGACTCCAGGGGTGAGCACAGACAGGACCGCAGGGAGAGGCTCTTCCTGTACCCAGTGTTACCCTTGTTATTTTGTAAACTTTGAATTCAGGATTGTCCATGGATTTTTTTTTTGGGGGTGTGTGTGTGTGTGTGTGTGTGTGTCTGTGTCTGTGTCTGTGTCCGACTACCGTAATTGTAACCATATCTCTGGCTCCCATTAAAAACCATCATTTTAGTTAAAAAAAAAAAAAAAAAAAGATAGTTGGTAGAGCGACATCTCTATACCCATGTTATACCATATGCCACTGGCAATAGTAGCCAAGACACAGAGTCAACCTGGATGCCCATAATTGTAGCCCAAAGTTTCTCTATCCCATCCAACCAGTCCCACAGTTTATTATAATAACAAATAGAATTCATGCAATACATAATAAGTAAATGGATATGAAAATGTGATATAGACATGTAGGTAGGTACACACACACACACACACACACTTAAGGAAGCACACTGTTTCATCCATCCATCTAATGTTTCACCCACTGATGACTGCCACTCAAATCCATGTGGTAAGTAAGTGGCACACTCCACCTTAATAAGACCTATTTTCATATTCAGCAGCCAATATTTATAAGAATTTATCTTGAGCCAAATACTGCTTTGTGCTTTACACAGGCTATATTCCATCAATCTCTCTCCAAAAAGCTTTCAAACATGGCTTCCCCTAGGACTTCTATACTCCAAGCTGAGTAAATACACTGAACATTCCTTTTGTGAAATGGCACCATGTCTCCTATTTGCCTTGATTCTCTGGGAAAATAGCTGTGGTGTTTATAATTCCATACTATCTCTTTCCAAAAAGGGACCTGCCTGCAAGTCCATTGCCATGGACCTGCTCAAGTTCTGTAATTACTTCCAAACAGAATTTCAAATGGCAACTGCAAAGCTCTACTCAGACAACGTGCTCTTCTTCTGAGAGTTGAGCCTCTTCCTATGTGGAAATTGTTCCATCATTGGGGTTTCTGTGCATGAAACAGGAAATTTGTATTTGCTGGCTTCAGATCATGGTGACCAAATTCCAGCAGAAACAGCTTAAGGGAGAAAGGATTTGTTTGAGCTCACAATGACAGTGGTGTCCATCATGGCAGGACAGTTCACAGAATGGCAGCGGGATGCAGACAGAAAGGGAGACAGGAAGAGGCTCCCCTGTGACCCAGTTCTTCCAACTAGTTCCCACCTCCCACTTTTCAACATCCCTTAAAAATGCTGTTATATTATAACTCCACCAAGAGATCTATCCAAAAATTAGTCAGTGTCTTTATGATCCAGTTGTCCATGAAAACATCCTAACAGGCATGCCCAAACTCATCCCCTAGATGTCTCTTAATCCAGTCAAGTTGACAGTCGGGATTAGCCATCACAGCTGCAGGTCTACAGCGGTAATTCACCTAAAGCATGAAGGAACAAGAAAGGCTGTTTGGGGGACTGAGGAGGCTGACTCACTCCAGAATGAGCTTACTACCCACACAGGAGTACAGAATGTACTCTCCAGAACTCAAATACGCACAATTACAGGTATACACACATACCAATACACACATATAGCCACACTTACATATACATACACACCAATTAATATACACATATGCCCATAAATTCCCCATCTGCAAGCTTATACACACACCATACATAAAAAATACATATGCATACACCCACCATATACACATACAGCCATACCTATACATATATATATACATACACATACACACACACATTTATAATAAACACAACACACACACACTTAGTAAACATAAAAGCTCATCATGGAAGACTCTACTCCCTCCATTTCACAGATGAGGCTGCTGAGGCAGAATGAGTGAGAATGATCCATGACAGCCATGTTTTGGCCTCAAAGAGGTGCATTTATTAAGTATGCAACAAGAATGCATTAAAGAATAAAACAGTAGGCAGTAGAAAGATAACAGGGCATCAGAGCAGACACTGGCACCGTGCAGTAGAACACACACAAGGAAGGTGTCATCTGAACATGCTAGAGTTCCTTGGTGAGAGCCCTAGGCAGAGCATCATCCCCAAGTGAGACTTGCAAGTAAAGAAAAACAAATAGAGATAAAATCATGAGGTAGGAAGCTCGGGCATCCCGCAGAAACTGACTGGAGTGGCTGAGGCAGTCATCTGGAGTTCACTGAACTTTCTGTGCATGGGGTTCTATCTCCCACAGCAGGTACTTTTGTATCATGAGATAAACACCAGTGACTTCTAATGGAAATGAGTCACCTTCTAGCTGCCCTCGAGGACACAGTGCTTTTCACTCTAGGGCAGAGCATTTATCACAGCGCATGTGTGCTGAGGGTGTTTACTCTTCCTGCCTTCTCATGGTAACTCCAGGGAGTGAGGAGGTCGGCTGGAGTTCCCCATTTAGCTTTCTCTCTATGGCTGATCCTGCGGGTTCCCTCTTTGACTTCAGGCAATTTTAAATCATGGGAAAAACCTCACTACTAGACTCAGGGATATAAAGTGACTGGTTCAAGATCACACATTATTTGTTTATTTGTTTATATTTTTGTTTGTTTGTCTGTTCATTTTAAGATAGAGTCTCTCTACATAGCCCTGGCTGTCCTGGAATTCACAATGTAGACCATGCTGGTCTTGAACTCATAGAAGCCAACTGCCTCTGACTCCTGAGTGCTGAAATTAAAAGCATGCATTCTCTTGCCCTGCCTCATGGGTACCTTAAGGGCAGCAGAGACCATGTTCTGTGAAACAATAATGACTCAGCTGGGATGGGCTGAGACTGTAGTTCATTTGGTAGAGGGCTTGCGTGGCGTGCAGTCCTGGGTTCCGTTCCAGCAGCACATAAAACTGGATGTAATGTTGCATGTCTAGACCTCCTGTTCTTACCTGTAGGTGATCCAGGAGTACAAGCAGTTAAAGTTTGTGGGCAAAGAAAGCACTTGCTATGAAAAGCTGAATTCAATACCCAGAACTCATGAAGGTGGGGGTAGGGGAGAAGCCACCAGTAGTGACACAAGTCTTGTAATTCCAGGATTGGAGGGGAAGGGGCCGCAAGTTTAGCCTACTCGGTGAGTTCTAGGTCAGTAGAAGACCCTGTCTCAACAAAAGGGAGAATCATGACGAAGGATTGACAGCTATGGATACCCTCTGGCTTCCATGTGCACACCCACAAAACTTCTACATGTATATACATGAACTGTTTATGCACACAAAGAGTCCAAGGTTATCCTCAGCTACATAGTAAGTTAAGGCCCAAGCTGGTATAGCTGATATCATATCAGAGAAAAGAAAAAGTGGGAGGGAGGGAGGAGGAAGGAAGGAGGAAGAGAAACAGGGGAAGAAGAAAGACAGAAGGAAAAGAGGAAGGAAAGAGAGAGAGACCACATTCCCAACACATTTTCTCTCTTCAAACTGAGAGGCAGATATGCATAAATGCAGCACCATGACATCTTTGGGAATACTCTCTGCCTGTATCAGCACCACCGCCTTTAATAGATGTTTACCTGGCATCCAGCTTAGGAGAAACACTCTGCCAGGCCGCTTGCCCCAGTTAACACTGCAGCAATAGGCTTGCTCTAATTAGCCCTCGGCATGGTGTAAGATGAAATAAATGGAAAGGCATCCGGCTCCCCGGTCAGGTGGCTCTAACTCAATACCTACAGTTTTCACAAGTTTGCACGGCAGCCAGCTGCCCCAGAATGTAGCAGGAACTGAGAACATAATATTCCTGTCCTCCTGTTTCATTATCACCAGTGAGGGTGTCCACATTAAAGGATCAGTGTGAAATGGACAATTCACACATCTTCCTCCGTTTTGCAACAGTGTCCGTCCCTGCTGTTGCCACGGATGCTGGGCCTGCTGCAGCTTCACAGCATTTCCTACAAGAGGAAAAGGTCTCTATCAGCAGGAAGCACAGGCAGACAAGCAGGCAGCTGTACACATGAGTGCACGTTCCCTATGCCCCATTCTTCATGTGGTTTAAGGGTGTCTCCAGAAGGTTTGAGTGTTTTAGAACAGTGGTTCTCATATGCATATCAGATATTTATATTATAATTTATAACAGTTGCAAAATTACATTTATTTTATTTTATCGTTTGGGGTCACCACTTGAGCAACTGTATTAAAGAATCATGGTATTAGGAAGGTTGAGAATTGCTGGTTTAGAAAGCTTGGTTTCTGATGGGGCAGAGTTTGAGAGAAGGTAAAAGGGTAAAGTCTTGGGGACAGTCTGCAGCAAGACTCAGCTGTAGAGCACCTGCCTAGAATCCCCCAGTGAGGGGCTGGGGTGTGGCTCAGTGGTAGAGCACCTGCCTAGAATCCCCAATGAGGGGCTGGGGTATGGCTCAGTGGGAGAGCCCCTGCCTAGAATCCCTAGTGAGGGGCTGGGGTGTGGCTCAGTGGTAGAGCCCCTGCCTAGAATCCCCCAGTGAGGGGCTGGGGTGTGGCTCAGTGGTACAGCCTCTGCCTAGAATCCCCCAGTGAGGGGCTGGGGGTGTGGCTCAGTGGTAGAGCACCTGCCTAGAATCCCCCAGTGAGGGGCTGGGGGTGTGGCTCAGTGGTAGAGCCCCTGCCTAGAATCCCCCAGTAAGGGGCTGGGGCATGACTCCTCAGTCACCTGCTTGCCTAGCAATGCACAATGATTTAAATTTTATCTAGCACTCTTCGCTCCCCCAAAAAATAGATCGGTGGGATATCACTAGGTCATTCAGGATACTGACCTTGGAAAAAGTTAACATGAAAAAGTCCATACAAAAGAAAAAGACTGGCCAATCTTAGATTTCATACTTTATATACCTAACCTCAAGTATTCTGCTATCAGAAAGTGAACTAAGATAGAAGAGAACATGATAGAAAAAGAAAAGGTGCATTTGGGGAAAGCTGCTCTTGCCTTCCCAGAGGCAGCTAAATGGTTTGAATAGCACTAGACCAAAACAATAGTTCAGTGGAATCTTCTCCAATTTCCACATTGTTATGCACATTCTTTCCAAAAATGGAAAAGCATTGTGGGGGATCCAAGAACTTGCTTGGGACACTTCACTTTGAAACATAGTCTACTTAATGATGGGGTTGGTTCTTCCATGACCCTGGCCCAGCCAGCCATCTGGAGAAGATCCTTTGTGAAGACTTAGTGCTCTGGCTAGTCTTGCCTTACACTGGAGAGAATTCCAGGTACCCTGTATTTATATCCTGAGCCATCCCTCTCAGTCATTCCAAAACCAATGGTCTGCCTTAGCTTCTAAACACTGAACCCTGTTTGTATAATCTATGCCTCAGGGGTAAACACCACTTTCTCTGAGATAGAGACTCAATCATGCTTTTCTAGATTTCTCTCTCAAGTTCCAATCTCCTGTGACAAAATCCCAGCTCTAAGCCTAAGGCTGCTGTCCTCATCTATCTCATCTCTTCCATATCACCAGTAGACCATCATCACCCCTTACCCTGGGGCCCTGATAACTTCTTATGGATCATCATTTGTCATTGTATTTGGTCATGTTATGGCACATTGCTGGTGTGCATAGGATTTAAGAGTCATAAAAGTCACACATAATGACCATTGTGTGATTTTTCCTGGGGAAGAGTAAACAATATCTATGCACCCCAGATAGGGTATTGAAGACAGATCAAAGAAACCATTCCACTCAGGTCTCCTTAAACCAGTGAGGCTATTGGGGTTGCTTGTGGACCATCTGTAAAGGGTGACTTGTAAGTACTTGAGCGACTGAAAGGCATGTGTCCCTGTAAATCCCAGCCCAGCATGAGTGACAATGCATAAAAGCTGCAACCCTGGAGCCCCTCCCCCTCCCCCACTCCCACCCCAGTACAGTATGTAGATGGAAGAAAATCCTCTCACCAGCATTTGCTACTGCTTATGCAGCCTTGGGGAGAGGCCTCATAAATCTTGTAAAATCCAGGAAGTTCCTAAGTTCTGTGAGTTTCATTTACTTCCTGAGCCTGTTTCAAGGCTGGCGAAATAGATCAGTGGTTAAGAGCTCTTCCAGTGGACCCAGGTTCAGTTCCCATTATTCATATGATAGTTCACTCCAGTCAGTCCCAGGGAATCTGACACCTTTTTCTGGCCTCTGTGTGTATGCAAGTGGTGCTTATACATACACGCAGGCAAAACACTCATACATATAATAAATTTTAAAATAAAATTAAAGTTTTAAAAAGAAGTCTCTCTCTAGGAGGGAATATTTCAATCTGGAGAAAATAGCTATAAATAAACATTTCCCATCCTTACCACCATCTGACACTCTAGTCCTTTTATATCAGGGACCACATAGATAAGAATTTTACTTCTGTGCCAGTAAAGGAGTTCTCATCAAAGACCCATGAAAAGAGCCATTGAATGACGCACCCACTCCAGCGATGGCAATCTGGTGTTCACAGCTTCTCAGAAGACTCAGATATCCCAAGAGAGTCACTTTTGACTCTCAAGAAACCAAAGACACACTGGCTTCATAAAGCCCAGGTAAAATTCTGCTGTGACCTGTGTTACTCTAGGATGTTTCCATGGAAATAGGATGTCTGGTCCATGCAGGTGTTCTCCTTCAAGTACCATCTCCAGCTGGAATCCCTGCTTGCAGAGATTGGGTTTTATACTACTTGACAGCAGTAGAGGCCATGACTCTACCCCTAGACTCTGAAAAGAGGGGGAACCCTAACCCTAACCCACTGGACTCCTGTGGCTATCTGCAGTCCTCTTCATTCCTCTCCATCCCCCACATCCCCCACCAAACCCCAAAGGCTGAGGATAACATAAACTCAGAAATATGCCTTGTGACAAACTCTCTTGAGTTTGGGAAAGGCCGGCTCCCCTGCCTTCTGAACATGCCAGCTTCTCTCTCCCCAGCCCTTTATTTCCCATGGGACTCAATTTGAGAAGGGTGGCATTTCAGTGGCAGGTAAGATTTAAATGCTGTGACAACCCAAGTTTTTCTTCATTTCAGTCCTGTCTGTGTTCTGATTGCAATTTTATAACATGTCAGAGGTCTCCCAGAAAGCGCCAAAAGTTTATTATTTACCATTTATACTTAAAGTTATCAAATTACAGTAGCAGTATATGTTTTTTAAAATATTACCTATATATGGATGCCACTAGCTGGTTAGAAAGCTGACCTAAAATATGTAGCAGTCTCCCTACCTCTGTATCTCAGGTCCTGGGTGACAGATGTGTGCCACCAAGCCCATGTGAATCTGCCTTTTGCTCTCTCTCTCTGTCTCCCTCTTATCTTTACTCCCCAACCTCACCACCCCCACCACTCGCCACCGCCTCCTTTCATGTGTGTGCAAGCACCCACACATCATGTCATGACCCACGTGCAGAGCAGAAGATGACATAAAGTATCCATCCTCACCTCACCTTCTGACAAAGTGCGCTGTTCACCACTGTGTATGGTACAGTAGCTGCCTCTTGAATTTCTGGACGCTCTCCTGTCTCTTCCTCCCATCTCACCAGCAACACTAGAATTACAGATGTGCACAACTGCACTTGGCTTTACATGGATTTTGGAGATCCAAACTCAGACTCTCACACTTTCACAACAAACTCCCGACAGTTTTCCCCAGCCCTCTGAATTCTACTTTTTAAAAGATTTAAGTATTTATTATGTATACCGTATGCAGAAGAGGGTACCAGATGTCATTATAGATGGTTGTGAGCCACTATATGGTTGCTGGGAATTGAACTCAGGTCTTCTGGAAGAGCAGCTAGTGCTCTTAACCTCTGAGCCATCTCTCCAGCTGCCCTGAATTCTACTTTTAATGAACAGATCACAACTACATTTATAAGGTAAGAAACACTGTTTCAGTACATTGTATATGTCATTTTCAATCATTATATCATCAGTAGACATTGATTGATTATATACATCAGTATACATTGTGGAGTGAACAAATCCGGCTAATTAGCATGTGTTCCTTGAGCGTTTATCATTTCTTCCTGATGAAAGCATTTAAATCTTTTAGCTATTTTGAGGGTCTGGGGAAATAGCTCAATTGATAAATAATTACCTCATCAGCATAAGGAGTTGAGTTTGGACCCCCAGAACCCATGTAAAAAGCCAGACAATAATAAGATTGCATATGGGAGATAAAGACAGGTGGATCTCTAGAAGCATGCTGCCCAGTTAGCCCTGCCTGTGTGGTAAAGTTTCCAGAAAATAAGGGCCATAGTCTCAAACAAAAGGTACAAGCCTCCAGGGAACCAACAATTGTCTTTTGAGTTCTACATGCACATTGACTACACACATACATCCCTCACACACAAGTTAAATAAACATGCAAATCCTATAGCTGTGCTGATATGTAGTTAAACTGGATTTCCTATCTATCTCCTATCTATTATACCCGTGGTGGATAAATAGTTTTAACACTCAACTTGACACAATCTAGAGTCACCCAGAAGGGGAAATATCAATGAGGGATTATCTAGATAGGAGTGGCCTGTGGTTGCTTTAATGAGGAAGGAAGAGCTTGCATCCATGAGTACAGCACAATTTTATGGGAAAAGGAGAGAGCACACTGGGTGACAGCATGCATGTATCGCTCTCCTCTGAGTGCCAACGCAATGAAATCAGTCCCTGGAGCAGCTAGGGTCTAGCTCCTGCCAATACGATTTCCCTGCTATGATGGACTCTAACCTGTAGCTCAGGAATCAAGCGCTAAAAATAAACTGTTTCTCCCCGAAATTGATTTGGTCAGGAGTGGTTTTTATCTCAGCAACAGGAAACTAAGATGGTATCCATTAGTTTATATTTCCCTTTCTCCATCCAACACCCCTTTTAACGCAAATGAATGTCTGATCCGCATACAACAGTGCTTATTTGCATACAATGATGTGTAATATGAATACAATAATGCATAATCTGCATACAGTGATGAAGATATACTAGGATGCTTGCATTCTGGTATCTAAGAATAACAGAAACCACATATCAACAACAGCTGGGGGCTGTTGTGGGGCTCTGAGCATTGCTTCAACTCCTGCATTATTCAAAGTTGGATTTTTATTTCTTTTTTTAAAGATATATTATATTTGCGCGTGTGCATGTGCATGTGTGTGCTCATGCAAGTGCACACACCTGTGCACAGGTTTATGGGTGCCCATGAAGGCCAGAAATGAGGCCAAATCCCCTTGAGCTGGAGTTACAGACAGGTGTGAGCCATCTCAACTGAGTGCTGGGAGCCAAACTGTGGTCCTCTGCCAGAGTAGGAAATGTTCCTAACTGCTGAGCCATCTATATAGCCCCTAAAGCTCTTTTTTTTTTTTTCCTTCCCTTCTCCTCTCTACACTCCCTCTTTGAAGGGGAAAAAAATTATGAGAAGACATGAATGTATTGTCTCCCAAATAAAGGTGAAGTGACAGCACTTTCAATGAAAGGTTCTGCATGATTGGAATTAAATGTCAAATACGATTTTCTGTTGGCAATTCAAAGTGTCTGTGTCAAAACCCAGAGTGACGGTGTGGCTGCAGATTAATATCTGTGTGAATGGAGGTATCACACTGTGGGAAAGGTTTACGATGTAATAGATTAACGCAGTTCTCTTCATTCTACCACTTAAGAGATCATTTGTTTAAGCAAGAGCTCCCTGGCCCCTGAAGTCACCTACCCCCCATGAGGGTGTTCTGATAATGCACCCTGCCCCTGCTGTTGGAGGGGTGGACATCTGCCATCATAACTGGGTGATAGGCAGGAGGGCCGAGCCGGATGCAGCTCTTGGCAGCCAAGCTGTCCATAGCTACCAGCTCTGTCTACTTGCCATGTCTCCAAGAAAATGGAGTTCGTATTGATCTCCCTGATATGAAATGGCCTTCCAGGCTGGATGTTTGATTCGTTTCATTTCAACTTTCCACACGGGACGCAGGGAGGAGGGGAGTTGTCTGTCAGGTCACTGAATCATGTACGCCACCAGCAGGCTTCTTCTAGATCTAGAGAAAATGATGGTCACCAGGGCCCAGAGAGGTTTAGAAACCTGCCTGATGATAGAACACAATCAGTGAGATGAGAATAGGTCACATCATATAATATTCATGGCAGAGGCCATGTTTGGTGATTTTAGAAAGCTCCAGTATCCTGTGTGATACAAATAGTGACTTTGATGTGCTGAGGAGACCATGTTAAGACTGTTACATCACTTGGAGCTCCAGTATCCTATGTGATACAAATAGTGACTTTGATGTGCTGAGGAGACCATGTTAAGACTTGGGCTCAGGATGTAACCCTTCAAAAGCACTCACCTGAGAACAGAGGGAGGCGCTGGGGTGGGGCTCACTGATAGAGAGCCTGCAAGGCCCTAGATTCCACCCCCATTGCTGACAAAAACGGGTGGGTGTGGGGTATTGAGCAATTTGCATAAACCCACAGTGAGTTTACAACAGAGATATGTTGAACT
Organism: Sigmodon hispidus; assembly: GCA_004025045.1. NCBI lineage: Eukaryota > Metazoa > Chordata > Mammalia > Rodentia > Cricetidae > Sigmodon > Sigmodon hispidus. The sequence goes on along the minus strand of PVIH01023647.1, from coordinate 9,680 downwards.
AAGTCTCCCAATTCCTGATCCAATCCTCTCCCCTTCAGATTGTGGGACTTTACCTGGCAGACTCTCTATTTGTTCTGTCCGCAACAGAAACACACACACACACACACACACACACACACACACACATTTAGGGACAGAAGTAAAACATGAAGAAGTCTTTTTTCCGTATGGCGTTTCTGCACTTCAACTAAAGATGTGAGAAGTTCCCAAGACAATGTTCTGGCTGTGATTTAGAATGTTGACTCTTCCGGGTGAACTCTGACATCCAAATGCATTCATGAGATGCCATTTTCAACCCTCCTGCCAATCTCCATCCTTGTCTGTATCAGAATCTTAATGCCCGATTCCCTGTTTGAGTTATGGTAATTTATTGTAATGGTGTATTTTGACCTTTTCAGTATTTTGTGTTTTTATTGGATAGCTGTTTCACCTCTTCCCTGGGGGGTTAAGCCAGGATGAAAACAAGAGAAAGTAGTAAGAACAACCAATCATAATACAGAATATTGAAAAGGTCAACACACAAGAGCAAACTGCTAATTTGAAAAACACAAATAGAAGAGGGATGAAAATTCTGAAGAGCCTGGAGGTTGCAACAAGGGCAAATGGACTAGAAAAGACAGGACGGGGGAGGGGGGCTCCTTCCAACCCATTTCAGGAAGGCAGGCATAGTGGCATGCATCTGTCATCCCAGCTCCCAGGGTGCAGAGGCAGAAGAATCAAAAGTTGAAGGTTGTATTAGGCTACATAGGAATTTGGAAGCCAGCCTAGACTACATAAGAAGACTCTGTCTCAAAAAAAAAAGAAGGGAAAGGAAAATCAATTCCCTGCACTGCAGTTATATTAGCCACCAAGTGGAAACTCAACTGTCATGATATTTCCAAGAAAGGGAACCAGTGTGAACACTGGAATGTGAGGCTTAAACTACACCATTTCTGTTTCTACCTGGTAGCTAGATCAGGAATTGGGAAAGAATATGACAGAGAAAGGCAATGATGCTAGTCCCAGCCCAGAGATGCTAGGCATTTTTAATATAACATGGTATCATCAGCAGATGCAAAAATGGGGCTTCTATGCACAGGGAGATGAGCATCTTAAGGGTCTAGAACTGATGCTTGTCTCTTTCTTGAAGCTCCTATTCATTCTTTTCAATTGAAATCTGTGGGTCTTTAAAATAATCATCTCTTGGACCATGTATGTTGACACGTACCTATAATCCCTGCATTCAGGAAGTTGACATAGGAGGATGGGAAATTTATGTCTTGCCTGGACAACATAGGGAGACCCTGCCTTAAGAAAGAGGAAAAAATGGCAGATCTTGGCAATAAAGATTGGAAAAGCACAAAAATATATACAAACTGTTTATATGGCTTTTTCCCATTGTTCTGCTGAAGATAAATAAGGGCAATCAATGTACTGAATAACCTACAGGGTATTAATGTTTAATTATGAAAATTTACCTGGATTGTTGGCTAGCCATGTTATCAGTCTGGGGAATCTACTCAGGCATTTTACCACTAAACCATGATCCCAGCCCATTTTTCAGAAACTCTAGATGTCCCATGTAATTAAACAGAATTTTTTTCAACATAAAATCCTCCATAACAAGACATACATACAAATGATGTTAAGGCCCACTCACATATTGGTACTTTCAAATCAGAATCTAGTCAATAGCACTCCAAGTAAGTATATTGCAGGCAAGAATTTGATTTTAGAAAAAATTATGCAGATTCTAAATTATAGTTCTTTAAAAAGAGTTAATATGTAATTTACTCATTATAAAATTAAGTAGAAAGGGCTTCTAAAAAATCATGTGGTACATGACCTCTGATTTTTTTTTAAAAAACATTACTGCTCACCAAGAAATATATATATACAAATATATGAATAAATGCATATATGTATATATATATTTCTATAATTTGTATATATTACTTTTGCTGCATGTACTCCAGACCCCAGCCCCTCACTGGGAGATTTCAGGCAGGTGCTTTATCCTTGAGTTACATTTCCAGCCCTTCACTGGGGGCTGGGGCTCTACCACTGAGCCACACCCCAGCCCCTCACTGGGGGATTCTAGGCAGGCACATACCCATCCCCACAAACTGTTCTTTGTACTTAATGTGTATCACTTAATTCTCATTACCCACAGAAGGTCATCTATAGCACCAAACTATGAAAGTTTTTGTTTAAAATAAGTAGAGCATCACAAGATACAGAGCTGTTAGATGATTTGCCTGGAGGCAAACATCTAATTAGTGTTAGGTACAATACTCACAGTCAAATTTCTCTGGCTCTGGGCTCATGTTTGTAGCCACTGTACTGCAATGCACATGGCAAGCATTGAGAGGGTTGTTCATTAGATCATATCACAATGGATGCCCATAATCCTGGCATATGGAAGGATTCAAGACCTACCGGCTATGAATGAAGATCACTTCTTGAAAATCAGAGAGAGACAGACAGAGAGACAGAGATTTCATCTGAGGGAGAGACAGAGAGAGAGAGAGAGAGAGAGAGAGAGCACTTAGATCATGAGCTAATTTTTGTTTCTTTTTGTTTTCTTAGTTCATAACCAGTAAGCCATGTCCTCAGTCCCTCACTGAAGAATTCTAGGTAGATGCTCTACCACTGGAGCCAAGGCCCCATCTCATCGCTGGGGGATTCTAAACAAGAGCCCTACTACTAATTATTTTATAATCTTTACAGTAAAGAAATAAAAATAATTTTATTAGAAGTTATGGTTAGGACTGAGAACGCATGTTTTTGGTTTTGTTGGTTTTCCTTGTTTTTTTTTTTTTTTCCAAAATATATAAGGTTCTAAGTATGAAAATATCATGTGGTTTACGATCAACTTTACACACAGAGAGAGGACATAACACATCTGGTTTATTTGCAGCTGGAAGGAGAATCAACAACTGGAGAGGCTCCATCCAATAAAGGCTTCGGCATGACCTCTAAGAGCCACCACCTTAGATATGCACATTGTGGCATGCATGTGTAACTCTAAAACTGGAGTTATTGTATGAGCTTCTGGTCCAGCCTAGCCCCAAGACCTAGGCCCGCCGCCAGCTGCTTTGCCCCACAAAATGACTCAGACGCTTATATTAATTACATGCTGTTCGACCTATGGCTAGGGCTCATTGCCAGTTAGCTCTCTCACCTTAATTCAACCCATTTCCACCAATTTGTCCTGCCATGTGACTCGTGGCTTACCTATTTCTTTACATCTTGCTTCTTGGATTGTGTCTCCTTGACTCTGCCCTCCTTCCCCTTTATCTATGCTCAGATTTCCCGCCTGCTTCTAAGATGCCCTGCCATAGGCTAAAACAGTCTCCTTATTAACCAATGATGTTCACAGCATACAGAAAGACATCCCACATGGGGTGATGAAAACAAGAGGCTCCTCTTGCTTAATCTGTCCAGTCTAGCTAGCTGGTAATTTTCAGGTTCAATGAAATACCCTATATGAAAAAAAAAAATGTAAGATGGGCATTAACAGAAGAAGATCCCTAACATGAAACCATGGCCTCTATGTGCAAATGCACACACATGTACTGTCACACATATTAACCACACCCTCCTCTAAATGCTTTCTGTTCACATGGCTCTGCCATAAGTTCCAATTCTTTGGTCACCCTGAGAAGTGGGAACATTACCAGATGCATCTGATGTCATCTGAAATATACCCTATGTCTTGTTTTAAATGCTCATTCCCTGATAGGTGGCTCTGTTTTTGGAAGGCTTTGGAGCTTTTAGGAAGTGGGATCAAACTGGGTCTCTGGGGAGACAATATTTCAGGTTTCCCAGCCAGCCACCCTCTTCCTCCTCATTCCAGAATAGTGAATGCCTACAGCTCTGTTTGCCATTTCTGGCTGCCAAGGGCTCCTGTACACAGATACATAAAACCATATACAGACACAGAAACAAAAATAAAATATTTTAAAAATAAGACTAACATGTATGTCTAGATAGCTGTAGTCCCAGGCCTAGGCCCAGAAACATGACTAGTCCTTTGTACACACTCCAACCAAGAGTAGTAGTGTTGACTCAGGGAAGGCAGTTTCTAAATAAGGGATGAGATTTGGTTAGTCACCACAGCACATATTGTATCTTGAGCTCTGGGTTCCCCTATGAGCAAAGCTGTTCTTTCCCAATATATCCCTGGCTTTCTGCAGTCTCCCAGGCTATCATCAGATCATTTCCATTTATTTCAAAAGATATTTTATCCACCTTGAGGATTTTACTTGCTAGAACCTGGGGCTGCTGTGTTATAACATCCACCAAATTACACATAGGGATAGCAAGCCTCTTGTCCTCACATAGAAGTGGTTTAAAATACCACATTCCCCTTTGTAGACACTGGTTAAACTATCATCAAAATCAGGATGAAAATCAAGAATCTTTCCTCTCTAGTGGTTCATGGCGGTTTCCCTCTTTTGTTCCAGGCTAAATCGCATGTGATTATTATTTCTTTGCCTTGACTCCTCTGTGTAACAGTTCATCAAATCAGCTTTTGTTCTAGAAATTTATTTTGTCAGCTAATTGGTCCTCCAAGGCTCAGAGGCACTAAGCTGCCCACCAAAGGGCCTTTTCCTTTATATTAATATAGCACCTTTCTCTAGAGAGGGCTTAGCATTTGCAAATAGCAACGAATTATTCATTGAAGGCATTTTTGCAGAGTTTAAAAGCTGAAAATTGCAAAAAAAAAAATAGAATCTACAACAGTTTCTTAAATAATAATTGTCTAGAAAAAAATTATATCTAGATGTTATTCTAATTATGCTCTGACCAACCAAGAGGTTGTGTTGCAGGAGGGTTCATGAAGGGTGTGCTGAGGGAGGTAAATAAAATTTACTAGGAATCAGGGTTTGGGAGGCAGTTCAGTCAGTCACTGGCTACATCAGTAAGAGGATAGGATTTCTATTTCCAATGGGAGGGTGTGCTTGTAATTACAGAGCGTGGGGGTAGGAGCTTGCTCTGGTCAGTAAGCCTCAGGTAAAAGTGAGATAATCTGTCTCAAAAGTCAAGGTGAGGCAATGAATGAGGAAAGACTAGAGGATGACCTATGTCTTCCATATGTCTCCATATGTGTATGTGTACATGCATCCATATAGAGAGAGACAAAGACAGAGAGACATAGAATAGACTGGTAGTCTAATCTATATGGGCAAACTGTTTCAAAGTTAGAACCAACCAAGAAAACACAGAGGAATTTTGTTCTGTGTAGAGAAAAAGTTCCTAACTTTTTGTTGGCCCCTTCAACATTGAATCAATCCTTCCAAGACTACCTATCTAGCTATCCATCCGTCCATCCACTCATCCATCCATTCATCTACCCAACTATCACCTGTCTGTCTGTCTATCATATATGCATCTACATACCTATCTCTTTATTACTATTTCTTATATTTGGGGTTGTGAGCCTAGCCTTAACAGCTGAGCTATCTCTCCAGCCCTCTTTATTGCTACTTCTGAATCTATCTCTCTCTCATCTTCGCTGACTCTGTTGGCTCACAATGAACTTGCCTGAAATGAGTCCTAGTGCTATGATTATACACTATTGTGCGTTGTTCTTACTATTTGTATGTATCCGGTAAGCTAAATTTCGTTCCCACCACACCCAACCTGCCCATAGGCCACACATATCCTGGAATGGCTTATGAATGTGGTCCAATACATTTGAAGGGCACAATATCATATTGCAATGTCAGACCGTTAGACCTCTGAGTAACTTGATAGAAGGGATCTTTCTTGTGTTCACAAGCCTTGATTCCCAGAGCCCCAAGTCAGAGCCTAAATATGGTAGAAAATCAATACTTTGTTACTTTATCTGTTTACTGTGTGTCCTACTCAACATTGCCTAATAACATGACACAGTCTAGAGTCATCTGAAAGAATTACCTAGTTCCTATTGCCCTGTGGGTATCTTTGTGTCTTGATTATTAATTGGTAAAAGAGGGCCCACCCCATTGTGAGTGACACTGTCTCGGTGGGGGAGGGGAGGTCCTGTGCTATATAAGAAAGCTAGGTAAGCATGAGCCTACAAGCAAGCCAGCAAGAAGAATTCCTTCACCTGTCTGCTTCAAGTTCTTTGCTTGACTTCCTACCCTGACTTCCTTCAGTGATGGACTGTGACCTATAAATTGAAATAAACCCTTTCCTCCCCTGCATTGCTCTTGGTTAAAATGCTTTATCACAATAACAAGAGAAAAACTTGAGCCCTATGCTCTTAAGATATTATTAAGGGCATGCTTCCTGAAGATCTCGGGCATGGAATATCTATCTGTTGCAGTAGTTTCTCATCTACACTGTACGATGTCTGCCTGAACCCTGACCTGTTTTATTTCTTTCCACTTCCTTTTATCTCCTACAGCATCTTTTCTTCCAAGCAGTGTTAATAATCTCCTTGTCTTTGGAATTTATCCTTAAAAACATCTCCGGCAGACATATGAACTGTGCCAGATCAATGAGACAGACAAGAAGAACCACAGCACCAGAAACAAAGGTTGGAGAAAAGACACCATTAAATTTCTTGTTTGTCCCAGAACTGAATTAGCTCAGCTCTGTCTCCCTCTTAACAGGTAAGCGGATCAGTAGTTATTTGGGGGGAGGGGTAATTGTGGAAGTATTTGGATTTAAATGTTTTCTCAAACATTATCTCACAAAGTTGTCCAGGCAAGCCTCCTGCCTCTGCATCCAGAGTAGTTGGGATGATAAGCCAAAGCCACCAGGTTTAGGTGACCACTAGATGTTCATAAGTATCAAGTTTCACTCATGACCTATATTGAAAGGTGAGAAAGAATGACATTAACTTTAACTGTCAACAGTCTGTACTGGTTACTTTTCTGTTGCTGTGATAAAATCCCATAACCAAGGCAACGGATAAAGGTAGGTTGTGCTTACAGTTCTCGAGAGATAAGTCTTTTACAGAAAGGAGGGCAAAGCAGCAAGCATGAGCTAAGAGCTCACATCTCAACTATGAGCATGAAGCAGAGTGGGTACAAAATGAACATGGTATGAGGTTTTAGCTCCCCAAACCCATCCCTGGTGATATACTTCCTCCAGCAAGATCATAGCTCCTAAATTTTCTCAAACAGTAGCACCAAATGGAGACAAAGTTTTCAAATGTCTGAGCCTCTGGTGGACATTCTTATTCAAATCACTACATTGACAAAAGCAAAAGTCACTTGGGAAGGAAGTCTGGATGAAGGATTGTGTAGATCAGACTGGCCTGTGGGCATGTCTGTGGAGGAACTGTCTTGATTGATATGGGAAGACCACAGTCTTCCCACTGTGGGCAGCACCATTCCCTACTAGGTGACCCCAAAATTGGATAATAGTAGAGAAAGCAAGTTGACTGCTAAATATGCATCTGTTCATTTCTCTGCTATTAATTGTGATGTGATGTAACCAACCACCTCAAGTTCCTGCCTCTGTGGCTTCCTTACTGTGAGGAACTGTAACATAGAAGAACTATGAAATGAAATAAACTCTTAAGTTGCTTTCTGCAAGGTTTCTTTGTTTTTGTTTTTTGTTTTGTTTGTTTTACCATAGCAACAGAAATTGAACTAGAGCAGCTGAGTTCTTAACTTTCTCAGTAAAGAATATCTAGAGATTTTTTTTTTCCACAGTATAGTTCAGAGAAACAGTATTTAGTACCAAACACTAATGTGTTACAATCAGATGATGTAAGAATTATATTAAAGATATTATACGTGTATTATTAAGCTTTTTTTTTTTTTTAGAAAAAAAGAAGGAATGAAAGAAAGAAAATCCTCAAGGGCAAATTTTTATTTTAAATTGGTTTTTCACATCAGGCTTCTAAGAAAACACTGAAGTTGAGTTGCCTTGGGGAAAAAATGCTGATTCAAAGAATATAGAAGTTTGGAGATTAATATTCAAACCTAAGGGAATAGACTTAACCTGGAATACATACAAATCAAGAGCGAACCTAAAAATTATGTGCATAAAAGTCTATCATCAGGCTCATGTTGTAAGTAAAATAGAAGGCCAGAGGTAAAAGGAAATCAAGATACCTCCTGGGTTATATTTATTACAGCTCTCTAGAGCACATGGGATATTTATCAAAATAGGTATGCACTTAAACACAAAAAATTCTCAAGATATTTTCAGGATTTGGACATCATGCAAGTTCTCCTATTTTAGGGCAATTAAGAAACATTCAACTTTAAATTTTACTTTAGGGCTGATTATATAGCTCAGAGATAGAGGGCTTGTCTAGAATCCCCCAAGTGAGGGCTTGGAAGTATGTCGTAGTAGTAGAATGCCTATATAGAATCCAGCAATGAAGGGCAGAGGGTTGGCTGAAGAGTAGAATGCTTGTCTAGAATCTCTCCAGGGGCTGAGGACATAGCTCAGTGGTAGAGCCCCTGCCTAGAATCCCCCAGTGAGGGGCTGGGGTGTGGCTCAGTGGTAGAGCCCCTGCCTAGAATCCCCCAGGGAGAGGCTGGGGTGTGGCTCAGTGGTAGAGCACCTGCCTAGAATCCCCCAGTGAGGGGCTGGGGTGTGGCTCAGTGGTAGAGCCCCTGCCTAGAATCCCCCAGTGAGGGGCTGGGGTGTGGCTCAGTAGTAGAGTGCCTTTTAGTGAAGAATCTTTTAGTGAAAGCTAAGAATGTTGTTCAGCATGGAGCATCTACCTAGCATACATTAGGTCCTAGGTTCACTCCTCAGTATCACTATTCAAACACACACACACACACACACACACACACACACACACACACACACACACACACAGAGCAATGACGTTATATTTGATCTCAGGAACTCACTCTTCTGTGTGTGTGTTCTATAAACAAGAAAGCCTTGAGTATTTCATCCTCTATGGATGGAGCATCTTTGCATGCATGACTACTGCATCCTTCTTCCCTTGTTAGACGCTGCAGCTTCATTCTGTAACATCTTCCTCCAAACAAAACTGTTCCTTCAGTTTGCATATGTCCTGTCTCCGCCTTCCCTGAACTGGGATTACAGACATGTTGCCACCGTGCCCATCGTTTTATGAGGTTGCTGGGAATTCAGCTCACGTCTTCAGGCTGATGAGCCATTTCCCTGCTTTCTCCTTGCCTGTCCTGCTGTCCCTCTTCCCAGAGACAGCCTGCCATAGATAAGAGGCCCTCATCCCCTCACCCATTTGTAGTCTATCCACATTTTTCTCACCTTCCATTCTTCTTCCCAGAGGCCTTTCCTGGCTTAGAAGATTGGAAACTATTTTTAAACTGATTCTATTTCTCCCGGAATTGACAAATCCCAGAACTGATGCATTTTCTGTTCACATAACAGCCCCTAAAATTCCTTCTCACCGCCAGTCGTTTTTTTCCATCTCAAATGAGCAGACCTAGCAAAAGGAAACAGGCTGTTTGCTGTTGCTGTTGACTTCCTTTCTTAAACTCACGATTCCGGATAAGCCCATGATGGTGTTCCCTAAACTCATTCTAAGAAAATTGCACACTGTTTGCGTAAAGTGCTCACACCTACAGACCACTTACAGTGTTTTGAGACATTTCCACCCCCCCACCCCCCCCACCCCCCACCCCGGCTCCCAGTGCCTTACTTATTATCTGTGTTTCTAAGGTTTGTGTCCCAGGAATATGCAAAACAAAAACAGGACGCGCATGATATTTGAATACACTATCACCCATATGCTAAAGAGACTT
>PVIH01023646.1:7492-24488 GCA_004025045.1 Sigmodon hispidus | reverse complement strand
ACCATAAACTCGTGCCACGCTGTGTCCCTGGAATGTGGTGGTGCCTCTCAGAACAGTGTACTGTGCCCTCTGTGGGGTCTCTGAGCTGGATTAAACAAGAGCTCAAGTGTGAGGTTATGTTTAAAAGGATTCTGTAAAGCTGACCATGATATCTAGTAAGAGTATGTCCTGATCTTCATTAAAGGTTATTTGGTTGCTGCATGTGTGTTCATGTGTGGTACATGGTATGTGTGGGTGGTGCTTGTTTATCTATGTATAGGGTCCACAGTGAGGCTGGAGGAAGACTTTATATATTCTTCTCTATTGTTCTCTATCTTACTCTTTAAAGCAGGCTCTCACTGACCTGGATGTTCTCATTTCAGCTAGACTAGCTAGCCATCAAGCTCTGGGATACATTGTCTCTACCCGGACTACAGAGCTAAGTTACAGGCACCTTCAGCCATGCCCAGCTTTTTATGCGAGTGCCAGGGATTCAAGTTTAAATCCATATGCATGTACAGCAAGTATTCCTACCCACTGAGCCATCTTCTCAGCTCCAGTGTCTTAATCTTTTAAGCCTCAGGTTTCTTGGAGCACCAAGTGAAAGCTATAAACTGTCTTTCCATAAGCATATGAGTCAGTTCAGAGGTGAAAATCACACATCTTTCAGAGAGTTTGTGTAAACAACCAACCTCCAAATATGCATACCACTGACCCAAGCTCCCCAATCCAGGGCAAGGCTCTTCAAACTTTCAGATACTTCTAGGCATGAACATAGGTTAGAGGCTGAGTACTCAGCACAAATGTAGGGGTAGTAACTTTCTATAGGGTCAGGGTCCCACTGAGGGATGACAGATTATGCTACAAATAAACAGCTAATGTATACCAGGTGTCCTCACCTCTAAGGACCACAAGAGCAGGAAGCTCAGAGTCCATGAGTGCAAGAGAAAGCTTATGCTTACTGTGAGGGTGAAGTCCAAGAGACTGTATGTACTGATGATCCCTGCTGTTCCCTGGGATCTCTGCCAACCCCTGCCTTGTGAATAATCTTTCCTGTGTACTTTTAACTCTACACTGAGGCAGCCTTGATTTCCATTTTCTGGCTTTTCTCATTCTGGCCCAGACAAGCTCAGAGAAAAAGGATAGAGGAGGTGGTCAACAAAACACTGTCTGGAGCGTGTGGGAACTCAGGAGTAGATTTGTAAAGGGATTTGATGGCTCTTCATCATGATCTGTGACTCCTTTTTGAGATTTGGGGAATCCTTGCCTCAAAGGAAAGCATCCTGGCCCTGAAGAATTCAAGAGGCTTGATAGTCTCCTGTGCCACGCCTGGCTGTTGTGATGCCTAGTGCCAGGAATTAGGAAGAGCTATCTGTGTAGCCAGGTTCAGACCAGCATCAGTGTATAAGGAAGGCGAAATGGGAGTATGAAGTCTCATGACTGGAATTTGAGGATGTAAGAAATGCACCTGCCTTGGAAGAATTGAACCCAAAGCTGTATCAATACACTCTGCAGATCACACAGCAACCAAGAAACCCAGAGGCTACAATGGAGAGCTCAGATTTCCAAAGGGAATTATGGACTAAGCTTTAGAATAGGAGTAGGTAAGACTTGACTTGGGGAAGCAGGAAGGGACTGCTGTTCCCCAGAGGAACAGAGATTTGTAAGTATAAATGACCAAATGGAAAGGGCTTTCTATAAGCATAAGGACAGAAAAGAAAAGGTCAGTTAAGGTTGGATTAAGATTGATTGCAAAGCTAAATGTGTTGCGCTGGAACTACGCCTTCGGCTCTGGATTAAGATTGATTGCATATAGATAGCATTATAGGGACTATTCAGGTTATACATAGAAATATATGTATATACATATATTATACATGCAACAACAATTAGCTTTTTTTTTCAAATGAGGGCATGAATTTGAAGGAGTATATAAGAGGTTCACAGGGAGGAAAAGGAAGGAAAAAACATTGTAGTTAAATAACAATCTCAAAAATTAAAAAAGAGGTCTTAAATCATAAATTTCAGAAATTTGAAATTTCATTCTGGAGAGCTCCTAAGGATGTGATGAGGAACGGGACTTTATCATAATATTATGCAATATTAGGTGATAAGGCCTGAGCTCTGTCTAGGAGCCATAAAACAGGAGGCGATGGGAGGCATGAAGAAAGAAGCTGTGGGATTCAGAGCTGGGCAAGATTTAAGCAGGGAGAAATAAAAACAGGAAAGAAGGAGGCCAGCGTGGCCCTCCTGTGCGAGACCGGGGACTGGAGATGGGGACTGGGAGGAGACTGGGAAGAGAAAAAGAACTTTGGTTTAAGGTGAGTCACTCCGGTGGGGACACTTCTAAACTTGGAAGTGGAGGGCTGCAGCAAGAAGAGGTCATATCCACATAGTCCTTGGAGATGTGACTGGAGGTCCCTGGTGTTTCGTGAAGATGTGATCTGCAGATCAATGTGCTGTGTGTTCAGAGATTGTGATGGGATACTGTAGACAGGCTGGTAGTTAACACAGACCTAAGAACAGCAAGGCTCATGGAAATGAACATGCATGCATGAGGGTGTATGTGTTTGTATGTGTGTGTGTGTTTGCTGTGTATGTGTGTGTGTGTATTCATATCAACTGTAGTGCCAAGAAAATTGATGCCTGGGTACTGTGCCGGATACCCCTCCCATCCCCTGAGAGCACCCTGCATCCCATGGTTTACTCTGATTCTTAAAGCCTGGACTCTTAAAAGTCTGCTCCCCACACAAGCTCACGCTTTCTGCTAACCCATCTACTTCTGTGCTCTGCTCCTTAAATCTGATCACAGCCCCTTTTTCCAACTCAACATCATCAACAGCTTGCAGCACCTGCCTTCCCAATAAAGTGCCCTAGTTTTCCAACAACATCCACGCTCTTTGGCTTTTACATCCAGGCCTTATCTCATTCTTTACCTGTGTTGACTCCTGTGTTTTTCTCCACCCGAAATGAGTCACTCAGACTCCACCTTCCCACCCGCCTCCAGGCTCTTATTTACACTTTTCTTTGGACAGGGCCAACATGCCAGGTTCCCACAGATGAATCTTTCCCCTTCAGAGCATATTTCCCAATACCACCTTCCTAAGCTGTGTGACACATCCTAGCCAGAAGGAATGTCTCTCTACTCCTGTGAATGCTGTACCTTTCTCATGGGCACAACAAGTCCTTATGTTCCCGTACAGATAATTCTCTCTGTGTGGTCTCCTCTGCCCTGGCAGACTGAGTTGCTGAGGTAGATAGAAACCTTCGGCATAGGGCAGTAACACTCCTAATGTGTAGAGGGTGGAGGAGCAGAGAGATTCAACAAATGTGAGCAATGAATTAGAGCTGAGAAACTGAGGCTTGGTAAAGCTCATGCAGATAGAAAATGAGTTAAGACTCAAGTCTACAATCTTTCTGATCCCATATCGTCTCTCTTCCCTGGCATGGTGCCTGTGATATTTGATGGGACATGGTGACAGGCATCAAGCATTACTCTCAAGGATTCTTTCAGACAGGTGGTACCACTTCTTTTTCAAATAAGAAAACGAAGTCAAGAAATGCTCTCAAAAGTGTACAGCCAATCATTGTAGACTCCAGGGCCCAGGCTCCCTAGCCCGGGTCTTCTATTCATTCATATTGAAGTGCTGCTTAGGTAGAGGCTCCATTGGTACTAAGATTGAAACTTGGGGATCAGGGTTTACAGTGCCCCCCTTACAACTACCTCAGCTGATGAGTCTGCAAGCCAGAAAACAGTGCCTGTGCCATGAGTAGAAGGGCCTATGCCGGATGTCGTCACCCATGCTGGGGAGCCTGCCTGGAAGGACATCTCACTGAGTAGGAAAGTGTGGAGGTGAACTGAGAAGACTGACTTGAAATGTGCCATCGCACCACACTGCAGAGGAAGAAAGAGCTTTGGGTGCTGGAGGAGGCAGAAAGAGGACAAAGCTACTTTAGAAACCAGGACACAGTGTGCCCACTTCAAGTGGCCAGGACGTCAGCTGTGGAAAGGAACCCTGTGGAAGATCCAAATTCAAATTTGGAAGAAATTTCTAGAAGCCCTGAAAGGAACCACTGAGCCTCAGGGGTACAGGATAAACAACCATGCCAGGATGTGTGTGTGTGTGTGTGTGTGTGTGTGTGTGTGTGTGTGTGTGTAAAGGAGGAAGCTCTGACACATGAGCAAACGGAAGGCTGCCCTCAGTGTTGGTGGGAGTAAGTGAAGCGCTTTGGGAGAAGGTTGCTTTGTGAGACAAGAGTCAAGCCCACCATGCCTCAGCATGAGCTAGGTGGCTTCCTGTGGGCCCCCTATCTTTCCCAAGTGGTCTTCCCAGATTCTGTGTGTGTGGATTTTAGAGCATAAAAGGGAAGAGAGGGAAACTGTGGTGGGGAGTGTTGTTAGTGAACTATAGCTAAGATGTCAGGGAAGTAGGGAAGGAGAAATCTTTATGTGAGCGATAGAGGTGCCTAACCTTTCTGGGGCTTGGCTCTGGTTTGTCTTAACAGTAATTACATTGATAGGTAACTTGTAAGAGTCCTGGTCCCTTTAGCACTGGGCAAAAGGAAAAGCTGGAGAGACCCAGAATGCATAGAGCTGGCCTCTAGTAAGACTACTTGAAGGGTGGTCTTGCCTGTCTATCTATCTGAAGGATCTATGTCTCAAAAAACAAACTCTACACTGTATCAATCTGCCCATTGCATCTAGATAGAAATGCATCAAGATGTGCAGCCTGGAGTGCGCTCTCTTAATCAAAATGTCATCATGAGTAATAATTATACCTTGAGAAACAGCAGAGTGACTCAAAAGGCTGCCCCTTCCCCCACCACCCCCTCATGCAGCTCAGAGCTTTGCACGCTAACTGAGAAGGCCTAGAAAAAATAGCCACCATGTTCTGCTGCCTACACGATTAAATGGTCCTTCAAGCTCCAGAGCCTGATGAGTATCAGTGGGCATCATCTTTCCTAGCCAAACAGCTAATTCAGCCTGGCTGTACTCAGAGCACACTGGATTGGGAACAGAAAGGCTGAAGTAAAAAAAACTGTTGAGTTTTTGCCTCTTGCATCTCTGAGTTAGCACTTAGAAAATGTTCTTCCATGTTAGAAGGTGGTCCATGACCTCATGAATAGGAAAGAAAAAGCTGAGGTGCAACTCTGGTAGAGTGTGTCTGCCTGCCATTTGTGAGACCCGGAGTTCCCCTCCCAGGACTTGAAAAAGAAAGAAAAAAGAAATTCCCAGGCATGGCAATACATTCCTGAAATCTGAGCACTTGAAAGGTTGGGGAGGGCGGGTGTTTGAAGCCAAGCTGGGCTACATAGCTATCCCCAAAAACTTAGAGTAAAAGCAAACAAGAGAGATGACTCAGATGGTAAAGTGCTTGGAATGGGGAGAAGTAAACAGGCATAGCCCTGGGGCTTGCTAACCAGCTACTAGCCAAGCAGAATCAGCAAGTAATGGGGAAGGACCCTGAGGCAGCTAGTGTCCATTGCCAGCTTGACAGAATCTGGGATTATCTGTGGAGGAATGTTTTGGTTGATTGCATTAATTGAGGTGGAAAGACAAACCCATTGTGGGTATGACCATTTATGGAATGAGGATACAACGTGGCCAACTGCTTTAAGTTCCCAAAGCCATGACTCCCCTGCCATGACTGATGGTATCTTCTGCTTTAAGTTGCTTTTGTCAGAGTATTGTATCAGAGCATCAGGAGAAGAAACGAAGACAAACACATCAGGAAAATCAAAATGGATGGCATTCAGAGAAAGAATGCCTGAAGCTGACCCCTGGCCTAGGTCAAGCACACATATTTACATAACACCCCTCCCTTACCCCCTGGCCACGAATACCACAAATATATGTACTACACAGTCAAATAAAATAATAAAAAGCCAGTGCCTCATGGGCTCAGAAGCATCCATAAATATCAAGACATGGGAGAGTTCATACTTCTGAGTATCTACTATGTGTCTGTTATGTTTTATGCACAGCAGAGGTTAGGAAGTTTATTCATGAGTACACCCCCAAGATGCTAATATTCAAATGATAACCCATACTTCTTGGTGCATGTCTACAGCTCCAGTTCTCTGAGGGCCTGGTTCCTTCCCCAGACTACAGTGCTCTTTCACTCACAGGGTGACTCTGCACAGCATGGGAGTCAGAGGTGGAAACAGGGCTCTCCTACCCTGCTATGGATGATGGCTACTGCTATCGTTTCTATTTTATCTGTGTCCTGGCTAACGTAGATCACCTCATCCTCAAAAGCCCTGCTACCAGCCCTTTTTACAGATAAGGAAGCCACAGCTGAATGGTCTTTCCAAGATAATAGGGAAGGTCCAGTTAGACTCACTAGAAGCTTGGGCTCCTGACCATTCAACTGCTCACATAGAAGTTGCCTGTAAGTATGACCAGGGACCTTGCTTCGGGACTGACCTGAAGTATATGAGAATCAAATAACTATCACCTAGCTTGGGCTCCCAAACCATGTCAGCCATGCCTCTCTGTTCACTGCCTCTGGACTGACTATCTTAAGCTCCCTGGAGTCAAATAGTCTTCGATGAGTAGATCTTGGGCTGTGAGAAAACTAGAGACCGAGGACCCCACTAACCAGGGTCCACCTCAGGGGAGCCTCTGTTCCTTTCCCGCTTCTCTTTAGTAGGTGTACCCTAGCAGTGTTTGACCACATGGAGCGACTGTCACCTCTACATGGAGCTAAGTGCCAGACTTAGAATCTCTCCAGGGTCTGTGAGAGGAAGGACTGGGCAACTTGAACTGACCAAATATCTCTATCTCTACTTCAAATGGCACCCTAAGGGACTGGAGACAATGGCTGGGAGACAGATTCACCACCTGAGAGAAGAACCATTTATAAGCCAGCAGGGATAGAGATTTCTATCCCTGGAGAATGGCGAGGCTAGAATGTTGCACACAAGAGCTCATTTCCTGAACATCTCTGAGTTGGATATGCCAACTATTGAACGAATTACGTCCATCCTAGTTAGAATTATGGGGGGCCATGACTTCTGATAGACCCGTGTGGTCTGTGCCCCATACCTGCAACCTCGTTCTCTCTGCACGGCATGTCAATTTCCCCTAAAATCCTGAAGGGCTTGAGTAGCCACACTCAGGAAATGCTAAGCTATGCCAGGGACACACTTGCCTTTTCATATAACTTGAATTGACAGCATATCTCTAATTATCTCTATTTCAAATGGTACCCTAAGGGTCTGGGAGACAGATTCACCACCTCAGAGAAGGACCTTTTATAAGCCAGCAGTTCATGAGGGAAACACCTCTCCCTCTCCCCTCCCCACTCCAAATTCTCAGCTCCCCCCAACTTTCCTTTGAAGAGACCTCTAACTCCTTAGAAATGTGCTCGTCAAAGTCAGGACACATTTTACAGGATGCTCTTCCATCTTCTAGCCTCAGCTAGAATTTTCTAATAAGGAATGTATTATAAAAGGAATAATGAAGACCTAATTTTATGGCACCTTTGTGGGTGTTGGGTGCTGTGCTGGGTATTTTGTGCAGATTTTCTTTCCACCCATTCATATTTTTCTTCAGTTAATTAGGGTTTGACTCACCCCTCTCTTCCCACCTACCACTCTCCAAAAGAGAGCTGCTTGTCTCCTCTGTCTCTGAAGCAGGCTAGTGGACAGACAAGGAGCCCTGAGGAAAGAACTTTGTCTCACCCCTGCCCCACCCAGAGGCTAACTTTTTTTTTTTTTTTTTTTAAACTAGAAGCAGGAATCAGCCCTACCACAGAATTCCCCTGAGACCTCTAGGCATTCTGAAATGCAAACAGAAATAAATGCACCCCAAACCCTTTGTGGGTGCTCTTTTGGCCACTGTCTGTGAATGTGTTATTTAAAATTAATATGTAGTACTTTTTGAATAGCACTCAGGTAAAATTTTCACATATTATCAAGGATCCTACCCTAAAGCCCAGAGAATCCAACGGCTTTACACAGGTCTCATTCTAGGACCATTGGTCCAATCTTTCCAAGGTACTGTCAAGTAGCCATGCTGCTTTCCCAGTTCTACACACACACACATACACACACACACACACACACACACACACACACACACACACCCTCAGCTGTGCAAATGAATAAATTGAGTGAGGAGGTAATTTTCTTTTCTCAATGGTAATATCACAACTGATCATGGAAGGAGCCTCGAACTGGATCTATCAGGATTTGTCACAAAATATATGTGCGCTGAGCCGGTTCTCAGGGCACTGAGTTAGTTCTCAGTCTAGACTGCTGGGTAGAGCACCAAACTCCGCTTCCCAGACAGACTCAGGACATCCAATTAAGTTTTTAGATAAACTGTGAGTAATGTCTGAGTGTTAGGTATCTCCCAAATTCTGCACGAAAAGTACTTAGCACTGAGAACAAAATCTTCAACAAAATTTGCTCATTTAAAATTCAAATCTGAATGCCCCTTGTTTTCATTTGCTAAATCTGGCACCTCCATCCCTGAGTGGAGGCACGCTGGGAAGTTTCAAGCAGCTCTAGGTTCCAAGCTTTGCTCCCAGAGGAGTTGCCATGGCAGCCTGAGCAAGCCTTCCCAGGCCTTGGGGAGCACCCTCTACTCAAAGGCTGCAGTTCCCCTCACCCCTGCGCTCCGTGCTCCCAACATGCTCTGCTACTTGGCCGCTTTCTCTTGCTCCCCTTAGCCTTGGGTTTGAACTTCCCGGGCTCTGGCATACTTTCTTTCCCTCGCTTGCTCAATTCCTACCGTTCTCACAGCTGCTTCTGCCCGAAAGATTCGGGATCGGTCCCAGACCAGCCCTTCCCACCCTCTAGCACTGTATTGGTGGAACTCTGTCTCTTCCCACGGCAGCCACGCCTCTACCAACTCTATCCTGGCCAACTAGAGCCAAGACAGGCTCTCCAACTCTTCTCTCACCTGAGAGCTGCACCTGGATGTGGATAGGAAGGCAGACTGCCCTACCAAAGTTAGGGCTTTCTTATGAACCTAACTCCTTCCTCCCTCCCATCTTCGTAAAGCGAGTCTCTTTTCCTTTTCTGAATCCTTCTTGCAACCCCGCCCCCACACAAAGCAGTTGTGAAAGGCAGAGGCTTGTCAACCTGAGCACAGAGAGGGCTGCCCGGAACCCCTACCCTTTCCATACAGTGCACATTGTCTCAGCGAGCTCCAGACTGGCTCAAAACCTATTAAGGTTCTTCCGCGTCTTGCTTTCAAGTCCTCCTGGCTATTGCCATACCCCCAACCCCTAGGTCCCAGCTTGGTTCCTTCAAAGAGCCCAGCTGAGTCTTGCTTCCAGTTTGAGAGTGATGGGAGATGCTGGTGTCATATGGCTGAGGGTGAGGGCAGGTGGCAGGGCTTGGTGGGCCCCAGAACATCACCCATATGCTCACTGTTCACCCACCCAAAGCTTTGCCCACGCACAGCCTGGCAGCAGGAACAGCAGCCCAGAACTTAACCCCTGAGTGGCAGGCATCGGCAAAGCAGCTTTAAAATGAGCCATTGCGGCCAGTGTGAACTTTGGCACACACACACACACACACACACACACACACACACACACACACACACACACACACACACTTGTTATGGTTCCTCTTGGAGAACCCAGAAAAAAAAAAAATACAGAGGTTGTGGGTAGGATTGGGAAGGTGGCCACTTAGGGTGCCAAAGGGCACTGGGGCGCACTGCCTGGGTAGAGGTCTGCGCTGGAGCTGAAGTGGGGTTCTGCAGCCCCGGGTTGGGTTTGTGGCTACCAAATCTGACCTTTAGAGCAAACAGCTTCGTTGAGCCGTCTTCAGACCGTGGCCCCAGCCTCCCCCTGTCTGAATAAACTAACAGGACAAAACGGAGGAAACACCCTGTAGTCTCAGAAGTCCAAAAATAGATCCCTTCTCCCCCAGCTCAGGGCAGCAAGCTCAGGGTGAGCACCTGCTCAGCAGTCCCGACTTTCTGGGTCTTTGGTCCCCTTTCCAGGAATTCCCAGCCGGGTCCAGGCTCCCCGAAGGACGGGAACTGTAACCCCCTCCAGCTTTCCACTTAAGTCGAACGATCGGTGGGTCGGTGACCCCGGCGCTGGGTAGGGACGCGCTAGACTCACCGCGGGCGAGGCGCGGACTCGGGCCAGGGCTCAGGGCTGGGCCAGGTAACTGCAGCCGGTGCAGGTAGGAAGCGCGGCTCTGCCGGCTAGGCTGAGTAAGCCGCTGACAGGTTGTTTTTCCCCCTCCTCCTCTCGTTCGTTAACCACACCCCTGCTGCTCTCCTCCCTACTTCCTTAAAGGGTGGGGTGTGCTGTCTGTGTGTGCAGGCTCCAGCCTCTTACCATAAACTCTGAAATAGACGCCACCTGCAATTCCGGGAGCTGACCCGGGGACCAGAACCATTGCCTTAGGACCCTACGAAGGTGTCCTCAGGTGTCCCCAGCCTCTTGTGATTGGTTGACTCCACCACCACCTCCTACCACCCCTGGCTTCTTCCACGAACCCTTCTCTGAAGACTTAGGTCACTAGACCTGTCTCGCATTCTCAGAAGCTGCAGCCCAGTGTCCCCACACATTGAAGTGGCCCCCAGATCCAGAACAGATGCTGATGTGACTGGTACAAGGTTGAAAACACTAAAGACTGCCATTGAGCCCAGATCCTGCAGGACCAAAGCACAGCTCAAAAATAACCAGAGAAGGGACTGGGAATGTAGTTCAGACGGTAAAATGTGTATCTAGCCTGGCTTCCATCCTCAGAGCTAACAGCCCAATACTGAAGGTAGTGGTAATTATCTGTAGTTCCAACCCTCCGGAGGTTTAATCTCTCCACTCGGGAGGATAAGAAGTTCTAAGTTGTTCTTGGCTACATGGTGAGTTCAAGGTGAGGCTAGACTGCAAGAGATTATGTCTCAAAAGAAAAATACAGAGAAGCCCCGGTTTTCTTCTGCGACCTTTTCCTACAGCAGTGTCACTGACCCTCTGAAGAGACTGGCCATCTCTTTACTCAGTCAGCAAGGCAGATCGAAGGCATGTTGCAACATCCCTTCTAAAAAGATTCTGACTTTCTCATGAGTAGAATTCAGTGAGCTGGACAGAGCAGAAGACCCCCTCCTAGATATCTTTATCTTGTGTCTGTAAGGGTTCAGGGTCTAGTCAGTTTGGTCTCTGACAGTAGCAATTTTGAGACTGTGTGACATCAAGCTGCCCGGGTGCCTGTGAAAGCCACAATCTCCATGACATTTCTTCACCCCACCCCACCTCTACATTCAGCAGACAGAGAACATCAAGAGCAACCAACAGCCCCCTCCCAGAGTGGTAGTGATAGTTTCTCAAGAGAAAACAGAATTGGTTAAATTATTAAATTAAGCACTCAGGAAGCAGAGGCATGCAGGTCTCTGAGTTTGAGGCCAGCCTGGTCTATACAGTGAGTTCCAGGACAGCCAGGGCTACACAGAGAAGCTCTGTCTTGAAAAACCAATAATAATAACAACAATAAAAGCTATAAGGTTCATGTTACTTAAGATGTAACAAAATGCAGGTTTTAGCTGTATATTTCATGTCTACTAAAAACCCTAATTTGAAGCCAGAGTCGCCTACCCTCAACTGCAGCACCACAATAGACCCTACCATCTGCTGGGTCACCTGGACCCTGAACTCACCCATTTGTCAATCATCCCTGCACCCACATATAGACTTGGAGATGATGCCGATGGCACTAGGTGTCAAGGGTGGCCAGGTGGGATTCTTTAGCTAGAGTTTGAAGAGAAAGGGTGGGGGAGTGTTAAGATGGGAAACAGTGAAGATGTGAGAACAGTGTCGGGTAAATGACCACAGGGCAAAGAAATTGTCTGAGGGTGTCAGCAGCAGGGTAGCTTAGGGTGGGGGTGGGGAGGATGTGTGTGTCTTAGGGTGTCATCAGGGAGTGGCTTTCTAAATTTTTACATTTGGGAATGGGTGGGTAACACTCTCATGGTGTGAAGATCTACTTGAAGGAATGGCTGAGGCCTACTGTTGGAGAAAAGCTGGGTTTGTGTGTGCTGCCCCTAAGTGGGCACACACATGAACTACAGCCATATCTCCACTCTTCCTCTGCTGTGAAACTCCCAGACCCTGTGCACACAAGCTGTATTATTGGCCTGGCATATTCTTTTCTCCAAACCTCCTTGAGAAGTATTTTTTTCCATTTCTAAAAGGGTACATGTTTGGGGGCTCAACAGATAAGATCACTGACTGCTCTTCCAGAGGACACAGGATTAATTCCCAGCACCCACATGGCAGCTCACAACTGTCTGTAACTCAAGATCCAGGGGTTCTGACGCTCTCACACCAGTGCACATTAAATAAATTATTTAAAATTACATGTTTCGTTATATATTTTCATAATGCAAATCAGGAACTTTGCCATTACTATGCTCCTTATCCACTGTTGTACTGATGTCTAATCCCTCTAGGGCAGTGGTTCTCAACCTTTCTAATGCTACAGCCCCTTAACATAATCTTCATATTGTGACCCCGACCATAAAATTATTTTGTTGCTACTTTGTAACTGTAATTTTGACAGTGATGAATCATGATGTAAGTATCTGTGTTTTCCCATGGTCTTAGGAGAGCTCCATGAATGGGTTGTTTAACTACACAGGGGTCTAGAGCCCCAGGTTGAGAACTTCTGCCCTAGACAGTCTCACTACTTTCTCTGGCCAAGTAGGAAGACTAACACCACCAGGCCCAATTCATGTAATTTAAAAAATCTAGATTCTGCATATAAAAGAAAACATTTTATGGGTTTTTTTTTAACCTGGCTTATTTTAACTATTATGAAGATGTCCAGTTCCATTTATTCTCTAGAAAAATGACCTAATTTTTGTTCTTCTTTCTCTCTCTCTCTCTCTCTCTCTCTCTCTCTCTCTCTCTCTCTCTCTCTCTGTGTGTGTGTGTGTGTGTGTGAGAGAGAGAGAGAGAGAGAGAGAGAGAGAGAGAGAGAGAGAGAGTGTATATGTGTGTGTCCCCAAGTGTCTCTATGGTATCTAATCTAACTTGTATTCTTTCAGGTATTTCCTCAAGAGTTATGGCTGGATGGCACAGAGGCAGAACCTCCATACTTTCATGTGCAGTGGCCAAGTTAGCCAGCTAGGCCTGTGCCTGGGTACTGTGTCACTCTGGCATCCTCCTCAGCATCTGTTGCTCATCTTCTCTCGTTGGCAGCATTCTGACTGGGGTGACATGAGCTCCAAAGGCAGTTTTAATTGGCATCCTTTTGATAAGTAAGGAGAACACCTTTCTCAGTAATTAGTGACTGATTCATATTTCTTCTTTTGAGAACTGCTTATCCTATGTCCATTTATTGACCAGACAATTTAGTTTTTAGTGCTTAATTTTTGCAGCTCTTTATATATTCTGGATGCTAATCCTCCGTGTGGTGTATAGTTGGCACACACACACACACACCCTTTCTGTAGGATGTCTCATCACTTCAGTGCCTGTTTCCTTTGCTTACAGAAGCCTCTGTATGCCATGCCATGTATCCCCATTAGTCAAATCTTGGAGTTGTTTTTCTGGGTACTTGAGTCCTACTCAGAAAATCCTTGCTGTGATCACGTCTTAAAATGATTCACCCCAGAACTTTTAAAAGTTTCAGGCCTTACATTTAAGCCTTTGGTTCATTTGAATTGGTTTTTGTGGAGAGATAAGATGAGAATTGGGGTTTCCCAGCACCATTGAAGGGTTGTCTTTAATGTATGTTTTTGACAATTCTGTCAAACATCAGGTGGCTGTACCTGTGTTTATTTATATCCTGTTTTTCCCATTGCTCTATGTGTCTGATTCAGGCTAGTACTGTGTGCTTTTTATGACTGTGCCTCTGTAATACCATTTAAGATCAAGCATTTTGATACCTTTAAGGCTGCTTTTCCCCCTAAAGATTTATATTGTTATTCAGAATATTTTGTGTTCCCATATGAATTTCAGAATGATTTTTTTCTTGTTCTGTGAGGAATGTCATTGATGGGAGTTGCAGTTAAATGTGCATAGCTTTTGGTAATACAGCCATTTTCACAAAGTCAGTCCTGTCTGCCCATGAGCTGAGAAGTCTTTGCACAGTCAAGAGTCTTCTTCCATTTTTTTCATTAATCTTAAAATTTTTATTGTAAAGACTTTCATTCATTTCTTTGGCTAGGTTCATTCATAGATTTTTGCTTGTTTTGTTTTGTTTTTATGTAGCCCTGGCTGTCCTGGAACTCTCTTTGTAGACCAGGCTGCCCTCAAAACACAGATCCACATGCCGGTGCCTCCCCAGGACTAGAATTAAAGGTATCAAAGCCACTACACCTGGCTCTTAGATATTTATTTTTGAAGCTATAATGAGCTCTTCTCCCTAATTTTTTGTCGGTGTGTTTGTTATTGGCATTTAGAAAAACTACTTCATTTTGTATGTTGATTTTATCTCTTGCTATTTTGCTGAAAACACTTATGAGGTTGAAATTTTCTTGTGGAATCTTTAGGGCCTTACAACTCTAGACTTAGATATAGAAAGAATAAATTTCCCTTTTTTTCCTTCCCTATTTGTATCTTCTGTATTTCTTAATTTTTTATTGCTCTAAATAAACAATTCAAGCATCATGTTAATATGCATGGGAGAGAAGATGCCTTGTTTTATTCCTGGTGCTAGAGGAAATCTTTTAATTTTTCCTATTTGGTATAATATTGATTATAGATTTGCTATGTGTCGTCTTCATTGCATTGGAGTATATTCCTTTAATTATATTCTGCAAAATTTGTGAAAAAAAATTGAACTTGAGAAAGGCCCTTTCTGGACCTAATGACTTTTGTCCCTAACTCTATTTATGTGCTGTGTTACATTTATTTGACTTGCATTTATCAAACAGTCTTTGCATCTATGGAATAAAACCAGCTCAATCTTTCTTTTCCATTTTTTCTATTTTTTTAATTTAAAAAGTTTTTTCCATATCTACTACTGCTGCCCCTCTTCCCTCCTCCCAGTCCCACCCAGTTCTCCCTTGGCCTCCCCATCCCATCCCAACTCCATCCCCCTATCCATTCCCCAAGGAGGGCAAGGAGACCCAGGGTGGGTCAATTCAGTCTGGCATATTTAGTTGAGGTAGGTCTGAGTCCCTCATCCCAGTATGAAGGCTGGGTTAGGTGTTCCTGTAGGGACTGGGCTCCAAGATGTCAGTTCATGCACAAGGAATAAACTTTGATCCTACTGCAAGAGGCCCCACAAACTGCCTACACCATTTGACCATCCTCTACCTTTGGAGGGTTTAGTCCCTTTCCCTGCAGGTCCCTCAGCAGTTATTTCTGGTTCAGTGAGCTCCCAATAGCTTGGGTCAGTTTTCCCTGTGGGTCTCCTCCTCGTGATCCTGATCCCTTTGCTCATATACTCTCTCCTCTCTCTCTTCAGCTGGACTGGGAGCTCAACCTGGTGCTTAGTTATGGATTTCTGCTTCTGTCTCTGTCCATTGCTGGATGAAGGTTCTATAATGACATTAAGGGTGGTCATTCATTTGATTATAGGGGAAGTCCTGTTTAGGCACTCACTCTGCTTTGCTTGGAGTCCTATCAAGAGGCATCTTGGTGGTTCTTGGAGGTTTCCTTAGCACTGGGTTTCTTTCTAACCACACAGTAGCTTTCTCTTTCAAGATATCCATTGCTTTGTTCTCCCTCTCTGTTACTCCCCTCGCTCAACCAGCTCCATATCTCATGATTTGTTCCCATCTCCCCTTGCTCACTCCCTGTTATGATCCCAGTTCACTCAGGAGATCTTCTCTAGTTCTCCTTCTAGGGGAGAATCCCTGGATGTCTCTCTCAAGTTTCTCCTGTTATCTAGCTGTTTGGGGGTTGCCAATGCATTCAAGGGGATTTTCAACTTTCTTTTCTATCAAGTTCAGTATAACTGACTGGGCTTATGTTGAGGTCTTTGATCCACTTGGGCTTGAGTTTTGTACATGGTGATAGATAATGGACCTATTTGCATTTTTCTACATACTACCATTCGGTAATGCCAGCACCATTTGTTGAAGATACTATATTCTTTCCATTTTATATTTTTGGCCTCTTTGTCAAAAATAAGGTATTCATAGGTATGTGGATTGAGGTTGTGGGTCTTCAATTCAATTTCATCGATCCACTAGTCTGTTTTTATGCCAGTACCAGGCTGTTTTTACTACTGTAGCTCTGTAGTAGAGCTTGAAGTCAGAGATGGTGATGTCTCCTAAAGTTCTATTATTAAACAGGATTGTTTTGACAATCTGTGGATTCTTGTTATTCCATATGAAGTTGAGTATTTTTTTAAGTGTGCAAAAAATGTGTGTTAGGATTTTGATGGGATTGCATTGAATCTGTAACTTGCTTTTGGTAAGATTGCCATTTTTTCAGCTATTATAAAGGATGATGTTTCCCTGATTTCTTTTGACTCTCTTTTGTCATTTGTGTATAGAAGGGCATTGATTTTTTTTTTTTTTTTTTTAGTTAATCATGTACCCTGCTACATTGCTGAAGGTGTTTATCAGCTGCAGAAGTTCCCTGGTAGAATTTTGGGGGTCACTTATGTAAATAATCATATCATCTGCAAATAGAGATATTTTGACTTCTTCCTTTCCAATTTCTATCCCCTTAATCTTATTTTGTTCTCTTACTGCTTTAGTTAAAACTTTTAGAACTATATTGAATAGATAAGAAGACAGAAGACAGCTTTGTCTTGTTCCTGATTTTAGTGGGATTGCTTTGAGTTTCTTTCCATTTAATTTTGACCGTTGGCTTCTTCTTCTTCTTGTAAATTGTCTTTATTATGTTTAGGCATTTTCCCTGTATTCCTGACCTCTCCAGGATCTTTTATCATGAAGAAGTGATGGATTTTGTCAAAGGCTTTTAGGCATCTAAGCAGATGATAATGTGGGTTTTTTCTTTCAGATTGTTTATATGATGGATGACATTGGCATTTTTTTTTTTTTTTTTTTTTTTTTTTTTTTTTTTTTTTTTTTTTTTTTTTTTTTTTTTTTTTTTTTTTTTTTTTTTTTTTTTTTTTTTTTTTT
>PVIH01023645.1:0-24391 GCA_004025045.1 Sigmodon hispidus | reverse complement strand
CTAGGAAGTGGGCATGTCAGACTGTAGACCGAAGAAGAAGGTGAAGAGTTGATTCCTCAGGGATAATGAAGAAAGAAAATGCATCTTGGGTGTTCATCAAAGATGACCGCTGATCACAGAGTGTCCTCCTCCTTCCTCCAAGGTATTCTGTCAATTGCTCACCCAGAGCAGCCCAGAGAGGGAGCTCAATGTAGCCCCCTGGACACAGGGGAGTTGGGGTTTTTTTTTTGATGCGCTTAGCTCTGGTCTCAGCCACCTTCCTGTGACTCCAGGGATAGGCTTCCTAGGATAAACTGTGGGATTTCCTGTAAGAAAGGAGTACAACAAGCTGTGTGTCAGGGAACCAACCTCCGAAGAGCAAACGGACAAAGAGGCTCTAGTCCAGGGTGTGCAGTGGATCCTTACATTGTCCTAATTATTCCAGGACTCTAGGCTGCATAGAGGACAATGTGGCCACATGACTCTGAAAGGCCACTGTAGTTTCATTATCTGAAAAACAGGGGTCATTTCATACTGCATTAAATCCAAGATATCATCAACACTTCAAGATACACACACACACTTTTTTCTTATATCAAAAAAAGAAAATAGGAACTAGCAATTAAACTATGTTATGTCATCCACCATAACTTGAATGCTGATGTCAAAGATGTTGAAAAGGGGGGGTAGCAATTGTGAGAATTCATGAAAGATGGTAATAATAATTCTTGTTGCAGAAGGCAGGCTTTGGAGAGGACCCAGTGGGCTAATGAGCATCATCGCACTTGGCAAACCAGAGAGCTCCGTGAAGGCATGAGTTGTGCTTATTATCGGGGTGTCATGATGGTCAAGATCTCAATGGATAGCATGACAGTGTGAGCTTCAGGAGGTGCCTGAAGCCATCTGGTTCATCTCCTTCAACACCACATCTCCAGTGCCCAGAAAAGCATGGCACATGACAGGCTCTCAATACACTCGTAATTAAATGGATGAGGTTCTACGACAGAGCAGTCTCACTGCGTGACAAACACATTGGGAGTATCTTCTGCTCCTCTTCGTGAACTGCTAGATGTGGACAAGGTGAAAGCTTGAGGTCAGGGCTTCTTACAATGAGCTGATACCACCATCCACAGGGAGGCATGGTTTGTCTCTAATGAAGATGAACCTAGCCCGGTGACAAGGACACCTTCCCAGCGACATCAACAGAGTGGAAGTACTTCCAGAGTGAGGAGTATGTGCACAGCCAGAGGCTGAGTTCTGCATGGAAGAGAAACAAATGAGGTCTTCTTTCCCCAGGACTTGATTGATTGAGAAGAAAAGATGTAAGAACAGAGAAAATTTAAGAGAACAGGAGGCCTGTGCATAGCATTAGACACCTGTTAGTTGTTTCTTTGGTTGGTATGTTTGCTAGAATTGTCAGAAGATAGCCTGGATAGCTTAGGCAACAGAAATTTATAATCTCACAGTTCTAAAAGCTTCAAGTCCCAAGACCAATAAGTTACTGGGGTTGATTTCTTCAAAGGCCACTTGACTTAGCTCATAAATAGCCATCTCTCTTGTGTCTGTATGTGGTCTTTCTTCTACATGTATATGCATTCTGATCTCTCTCTCTCTCTCTTTTATAAGGATGCCACACTAAGACTTCAACATGAACTTGGCCAGGGTAAAATTCAGCCCATAACAGTTATTTGAATTTCATAGTCACCTACTGTACACCAGGTACGGTGCTAAGTGAAGAGAAGAGATGGGGAAATGAAGACAGCCCTCAAGGAGAACACAGTCACGTCAAGAAAGCTGACAAGGAAACAAGAAGCACTATCACCCTTCATGGAAGGGCGATGACAAATACACACACAGAACTAGCATTATAGGAGTTCTAAGGAGGAAAGACATTGTCCTAGCCTGGGAGGTGGCCAGGCAAGGCTTCAGAGGCAAACCCTAGCTGCCCATGAAGGATTAGTGAACCACACACTCCTGGTAGTAAACCCAAGAGACAATGTGAAGAAACCACATAGCAAGGAAAGGGTGAGGGGAGGTGACAATCTCAGAAGTCCACTTTTAAATTAAAGGATGTTGAGGAGTGGGTGCCTCCTTCTGTGTGGAGTTCTGAGTACACTCACCTCTTCCCAGGCCTAGCTGTATCCCAGAATTTCTGAGGAAACAAAGATACTTCAGCAATGCTGGGACAGAGGTCAAAAACTAAGGACTCTGCTCTATATAACAACCACATGGAAAGAGCTGGAGATGTAAGGATTCTGCTCTATATAACAACCACATGGAAAGAGCTGGAGATATAAGGACTCTGCTCTATATAACAACCACATGGAAAGAGCTGGAGATGTAAGGACTCTGCTCTATATAACAACCACATGGAAAGAGCTGGAGATGTAAGGACTCTGCACTATATAACAACCACATGGAAAGAGCTGGAGATGTAAAGACTGCACTATATAACAACCACATGGAAAGAGCTAGAGATGTAAGGACTCTGCTCTATATAACAACCACATGGAAAGAGCTGGAGATGTAAGGACTCTGCTCTACATAACAACCACATGGAAAGAGCTGGAGATGTAAGGATTCTGCTCTATATAACAACCACATGGAAAGAGCTGGAGATGGGTCTAGAGGGGCCTATCTAGCAGGCAGAGGAGATTGGTCTCCATCCTGAGTGATGTGCAGTCAAGAGACCCAAAATGGAGCCTCCAGGAGCCTTCTTTTGCCTCCCTAATTGGGTAGGCATGTGTCCCATCTGATGACAAATGAGGTTTAACCATAAAGCATATTGCCCAGGGCCTGACTGGAAACTCCACAGGTCATAACTATCACTATGCTTATTCTGTTCAAGATGTTTGCTTATCTGTGGAGAAGGATAATATAAGCATCCCATGGTGTCACTTCAGGGGTAAAGAAGATGACGTGTGTAGGGAACTAAGAGAGACAATATGTGACAAATCATTGTGAAGTTCAACTCCTTCGTGTGCAAGACAAGATGATTTTATATTTTATTAAATTGAAGATTCTTTTGATTGTAAGATCCATTATGGATAGATTTATCATTTGGGACAAAATGCATGTTAAGTGAGATAACATGTGATGTGCATTCAGCATTGAACTTAGTAGGTATAAAAGGTGAGACATGGAAAGCTGCCTCTGGTTTGGGTTTCTGATCATGTTTATCTTTCTTCTCTCCCACCTCCTCACCCTCATTAGCCACCAATTCCAAACATGCCATCTCCCTCTGATTCTAGAATCTGTCCAGGTCTCTTAGCCTAGTCTCTTTATCCCTCTCATTGCATTATGAAGCTATTGTATAGTTATTACCCATATAATACAAAGATGAGGTCATACTAGAGTAGAACCCCTAATCCAATATGATTGGTGGCCTTGTAGGAAGAAAGACATTTACACAGTCTCATGCACAGAAGGCTAGTGTAAGGGAGACAGCCTTGGGATAATGGAGGTGGAGAGTAGAATGATGCAACTGTGAGCCAATGACTGCTCACCACCACCAGAAGCTATGGAGAGGCAAAGATGGACTCTACAGAGTCCCAGAGGGAGCAGGGCCCTGCCAACGCCTTGATGTTGGGCTTCTGATCTCCAGAACTGTGAAATCATTTGTTATGTGAAGCCATCTGGCTTGTGCTACTTCATTACAGCAGCTCTGGGGCACTAACAGAAGCACCAACCCCTACAGCTGTTGGAGCTGTACCAATCTTTGCAGACAGACAGGATGAGGGAGAAGGAGAAAAAGAAGGGGAAAAATGCCGCTGTCTTTGCCCGTTGTCTCATCCCTTTCTAGACAGTTACTAGGGCTTTTGTTTTGGATCAGTTCTGGTCCCAAGTTTGAGAAAAGATCTCTTCCAGGAGGTACTGTAAACATGTGCTGTCTAAATTCTTCTGAAAGAGGAAGTGAGTGGAGCAAAGGAAACGTTTCCTTCAGATAACCAATTGATAAAATGATCATGAGAGTTTCTGAGGCTCAGCCATCCCTGTGGACTCATAAAACTTGAGAGAGAATGAAGCACTTTTGTAAAAAGGGTATAAAAGGCAGTATTGTATAATTTCTCTTAAATGTCTTCTGGGCATCAGGGGCCTATAAATAGACAGTGCACCTGGTGTGCGGAGTAAGGATGGGGTGGTCTCTTAAACAAGCTTCTCTCTGAATCTTCCAGACTCATTTAGGCTGCAGGGGAGGTAAAGTGTGGAGGGATGCTCTCAGCACCTCGGGAAGGAGGCTGCTGGGCAGAAAGGAGACAGAGGAGGGAGGCCTGCCTGCTGATGAGGAAACAGAGAAGAAGCAAATCCCAGGCCCTGTCCAACCATGATGACAAACTTAGAGCCACGGGTTTAGGGCTTGTGCCTCTTCTCTGTGTTATTGCAGCAAGAGATCATGGATTTAGTGGCTCACAACGACACTTTTTATTTTTTTAATCTTACAGTTCCAAGGGTCGGAAGTTCAAAATGTGTTTTATAAGATAATTAGGCCTGACTGTTCTCCCTCTAATATTCAAATACAGAACTCATTCCCTGGGCCACTAGTCTTGGTTTCTGCCTTTTCAAAGCCAGCAGCACTGGGCCACGTTTTCCCCCAAAGAACCATCTCTCTGCTGGTCTTCTTTTCCTCTTCTGCCTTTAAGGAGCCCTTCGGATGACAATAGGCCCATTAGAATATGAAAAATTCCCTATTTTAAGATCAGCTGATCAATAGTCTTAATTCCATTGTCAGTCTTAATTATCCTTTGCCATGTGAAGAAACATATTCACAGGTCTCAGGAAGCAGGATGGAGACATCTTTGGGGAAGCACTGATCTGCCTATGACTCTATATTCTGCTCCTCAAAAATACATGTCAACACTATAAGAAAAATGCAAATAGATTCACCCCATTTCTGGTACCAAAAGCCATACTAGTCATGATTCAGTAAAGAGGAGAGACATCAGTGATTAAGATCATTTGTTGCTCTTGCTAAAGACCTGAGTTCTGTTCCCAGGACCCACATGGTAGCTTATAACCATTCATAGCTCCAGTTCAAAGTGATCAGATGCCCTCTTCTAGCCTTCTTGGGGAACTAGGCACATATGGTACATATGAATATATGCAACCAAGGCGATCACAGCAGTCTCAAAAACTTGTTTCAAAGCCTAAAGTCTCTTCTAAGACTCATGGTAATCTCTTAACAGTAATCCCCCTATCAAAATCAAAAGACAGATCACATACTTCCAAAATATAATGGCACAGTATATACATTACCATTCTAAAGCACAAGGAAGGGAAAACAGTGAGGAAATAGTGGACCAAAGCTGAACCAAAATCCAGCTGGGCAAACTCCAAACTCTGCAGCTCCATGTCTGATGTCAAAACACTATTCAGATCTCCAACTGTGTTCTGTTTTGTTGACTTCAATATACTTCTTTTTCTCTTGGGCTAGCAGCTCCTTGCTAGCAGCTCTCCTCAGCAGAGATCTCTGGCATTTCTACCTTGGGTTCTCCAAGGAACTCACTTCACAGCTTCACACAATGGCTTCTCTACTAGGCCTCCATTCAGAGATATCCCTGACACAGGTCTGGCCTCAGCAGCTTTATTCCCTAACTCCTTTCTTCTATCTAAGCCAAAACCACTTGGCTAAAGGTGCTAGGTTCTACTATTTACTGGGCCTGGAACATAACCCCCATGTTTAATTACAGCTTCTCCAGTTTTCTGTTCTCCATGGTTTCCTTCACTGCCTAAGCTTGGCTGTCCTTCACTTGCTCTGTAAACCAGCTTGGCCTGAAACTCAAGAGTTCCACCAGCCTCTGCCTTTCCAGTGCTGGGATTAAAGGTGTGTGTGTGCTCAACACACCAGGCTTGGAGCTTTTCTTTAGTTCCTTTTCACAAGTTGGAAACTTAGCTGGGTGGATTCTTGCCCTGAGGTCACTATTCCCTTTATTTCATTTCTTAATTCATTTATCTCTTTGAACATAGGATTTAGCTCCATTCCACTTCCTGGTGCTTTTTTCTCCTCAAAATTTACATTTTATAATTTGCCCTACTCAGCTTGCTTCTTTTCATTATAAATCTTCATTAGAGTTACCTCTGAAAAACACACTACTGAGTCTATACTAGACTGTTTTGAGATTTCTTCTGCCAACAGAATTTATGCAAACTTCTTCACGTTAGCCTCAGGCAGACTCTTCACACAAGGGCAAAAGGCAGCTGCTACTTTCTTCACCAAAACAATCTCTATGCAACATACGAAAATTCTTCTCCTCTGAATCCTCTTGATGAAGCCTCCATAGTTCTAAGAACTTTCAGCCACACTGTCTTTAATGTTCCTACTGATATGGCCCATTAAGCAGTGCTTAAAGCATCCCACTGCTTTCCAAACTCAAAGTACCAAATTCCTCTAAATAAAGACATGGTCACGCCTATCATAGCAATACCCTAGTCCCTGATACCAACTTCTGTCTTTAGGGTTTTTATTGCTATGAAGAGACATCATACCCACAACAATTCCTATGAAGTAAAACATTTAATTGGGGTGGCTTGCTTACAGCTTCAGAGGTTCAGTTCATTATTATCATGATGAGGAGCATGGAAGTGTGCAGGCAGACATGGTGCTGGAGCTGAGGGTGCTACAACTTGCAAGCAGCAGGAAGCTGACTGACTGCCACATGGAGGGAAGCTTGAGCAAAAGAGACCTCAAAGCCTTCCCCCACAGTGACACACTTCCTCCAATAAGGTCACACCTCTCAATAGTGCCATTCCCTTTGGAAGGCATCGTCTTCAAATTATCACAAATTCATATCCTGTTACAATGTCCTAGCTAACCAGGAGGCCTTGATGACTGTTACGGTTTGGATAGAAGTATTGTCCCAAAATGTCTGAACCCCTACTCATAAACTTGGAGGCTATTAGATGGTAAAGACTCTAACATAATCAATAGATTGATTCAATTATAGGTTTACAATCTGATAGTATTATAGGGAGGTGGTAAAATGTGGGAAGTCTGGAGGAAAGCTAGCTGGAGGAAATACACCACTGGAGATGTATACTATGAGACTATACCTTGTCTTAGGCACCTCTTCCTTCCTCTCTACCCTTCCCCCACCCTCTCTCCCTCCTTTCTGGTCACCATAAGTTGGGCACATCTGTTCCCCTGAATCCTCTCTAGTGCACAGGCCCAGAACCATGAAGCTAAGCCACCATAGATAAAAATGTGAGCTAAAACAAATATTTCCTTTCTTTAAGTTATTTTTCTCAGGCATTCATGTACCACAAGAGTGTAGAAATGGTGGGAGTAAGTATGTGATGGTGAAACATGAGAGGATTAAAAAGTGTGGCCTCAGAAACAGAAGAATTCATCTGCTTATGATAGGGCCACATATTTATCCGTCTAAGGTCAAGTTTCTCTAGAATGGTCTGCCAGATGAGCCGGGGTGGGGGGCGCAGGGATCTTGTTTTTGAGTATTTTAGACTTTTGTGAAATCTAAGCTGTCCTTTGATAACAGGGACAACAGGAAGAATCTTAAGGACCTTTGGGAGGCCTTCACCTCTGCCTCCCTATCTTCCAGAGACTTGGAGAGGGAGTCATACCAGCCATGAGTAAAGAGATGTAGAACTAGGAACCACGACTTAGGACATAGGATTCTGATGCACTTGTCAAGTTGTATACCATCTTGGCAATGCCATGTGCCAGAGGACCAGAAATCCATTATCCAGAAGAACTGGTGATTTTTCTACAAAGTTCAGCTGATACATTTGCTGGAAGATGTACAAATCATGACCTCTAGGTGGCTTTAAGCCTTGCAGTTGAGATATACTCCAGGTCCATTTTCTTTACCAAAATTAGTTCTTCAAGGTCCAACTTTATTCATCAAATACTAGTGTTGCTGGGCCAAATATTTGGGAAAAGCAACAATGCAGGAAGATTGGCTTTTGCTCCTGGTTTAAAAGATCCAAATCATTGTGGTAGGGAAGGAGTGATTCATAACATAGTATCCAGAAAGCAGGAAAAGGGAGATTCGGGAAGAGGCCAGGGAAAGATACAGTCCCCTGAGACACATTTTTAACTGATTTGCTTCCTCTGTTTTGGCCCCTTCTCCCACACTTCACCACCTTCCAATAACACTACCAAATTAGGAATCCATCCATTGTTTAGGTCAGAGTCCCCATGATCTAATCATTTGGAAATACCCACTACCTTCCTAGCTGTATTAATCTAATCAAGATAACTGTTAAGATTGGTAATCACATCAACCCTAAATGAATATCAAAGCTCCCACTGCTTGTGCAGGATCATTGGATTCTTGTGGTCTACTAGATCCAGCAATCTCATAAAACCCAAGCTCAAGTGCACATATATTTATGGTAAATGTAATCATATCACTGAACAAGGGTAACTCATGGAATGCCATCATCACAGTTAATTATTGTTTCTCACTGTTTATAATAATTCATTCAGAAAATGAGGGCTCTCTTTCTATAATTATAGTCTGAAAATACTCCATAGCCCAGTGTCCTTAACCGGTAGGATTCTAAGTCCTACAATTCTACCTCTGGCCGCATATACTCTGTGGGGTCCTCTAATGGGACTGTGGGGCCAGACTTTAAATATGAAGGGCTAGTCATTCCTACATGGGTATTGAAACAGGGCTATGGGATAGTCCTTTACAGCTCCTTTTTCTAAAGGACTGTATCCCCTCCCACTCCCCATCCTTTCCCTTTTGCTAAGCATTCTAATTCCTAAAGAGAAACCCCACCTAAATAGTAAAGATGTGAGTGTTTAAATAATCATTCTTTATATGGACAAGACCTAGAATATCTGGTGACCTTCGCAATGTCTTAGCCTTCACTC
Organism: Sigmodon hispidus; assembly: GCA_004025045.1. Classification (NCBI taxonomy): domain Eukaryota; kingdom Metazoa; phylum Chordata; class Mammalia; order Rodentia; family Cricetidae; genus Sigmodon; species Sigmodon hispidus. The sequence continues at coordinate 15,576 of PVIH01023645.1, read as the reverse complement.
CTGGGCTTCATCTGATGCAAAGTATGTAAACTACTATGAGGTTAAATTGGCAGAAAAGCAATGCATCTCTTTTAAGAAACATGGGGGTGGGAAATGGTTCAGTCAGTAAAGTGCTTGCCATGCAGATGTGAGGCCCAAGTTCAGATCTTTCACACTAAACTAAAAGCCAGGTGCAGTGGTACCCAGCTATAATCCCAGCACTGGGGGGGTACAGACAGGATCCCTGCAGTTCACTGGACAGCCAGTCTAGCCAATCAGTGAGCTCCAAGTTCAGCACAAGACCTTGTCTCAAAAATTGAGGTAGAGAACCAATTGAGGAAGACATCTGACTTCATCCTCTACACACATGAGCAGACATGTACATGTAGACCTGGACACACATACACCCAAACTTGTATACATACACACATATATGCAAAAAGAGAGAAAGGAAAGAGAGGGAGGGAGGGAGGGAGGGAGGGAGGGAGGGAGGGAGGGAGAGAAGAAGAAAGGGAGGGAGAGAGGGAGAGAAAAAGGGAGGAAGGGACTCTTCCCCAGAATGTTTTGTTTTGAGACAAAATAGAGATACCCTGGATGATGAAGATCTTCCTCTTACACAAGCCTTCCTGCTCACTGTCTCACTGCACCCCTCCCTTTAATGCCCTGTAGCAAGTTCTCTGTACCCTGCATTCCCCAACAGAGAACTGGGGAGCCAACAGCTCTCCATTTTTTAAGATGTCAACCTTTTGTATGAGCTTGATTCCTTCCTGACAACTCCAATCTTCAAAATATCAGCCCTTCGAGCAGTGAGCAGTTAGGACCTTAGTCTGGTTACAGTGCATAAAACTGTTTTCCAGGGAACAGACATTTGGGGTGGCTGTCAACACAAAAATGGGTTGTCAGTCCAACTACCACAAGAACTGAATTTCCTCAACAGTTCACAAAAGAACTCTCTGGGCCTAACTGCAAACTCACCTCACAGACGCCTCAGTGCCAGAACTGAGCAGAAAAGCTGACTCCTTGTCCATGGAAACAAAGGAAAGAAAATGGGTATTGTTTAAGCCACTAAACTTGTACTAACTTGTTACACAGCAACTAGAAAATATATAAGTCACTTTCTTATTTTTTTTCTACAAAGTTCAAAGCTCAAATAGAAAACAATGAGAGTTGTATGGTACACAGACGTGATCAGAAATGGGGTCACAAAGACTCTGATATCTTTCAGACTGCACTCTGCTATCACAAAGGGTTCAGTTGATCAAGATGCTAAATAAGATGCCTGTGGTAGATTTGAATGAAACTGGTTCCCATGAGCTCATATATTTGAATAATGGAGTCCAATTAGTGGAACTAGTTAGGAAGGATTAGAGGTGTGGCCTTCTTACAAGAGATATGGCACTGTGGGTAGGCACTGAGGTTTCTGAAGGCCCACAACATTTCCACATTTCCAGTTAGCTCTCTCTCCTCTCCTTCTTCTCCTCTTCATCCTTCTCCTTTCCCCCTCTCAATCTCTCTCTCTCCTCTCTCTCTCTCTCTCTCTCTCTCTCTCTCTCTCTCTCTCTCTCTCTCTCTCTCTCCCTCTTTCATAATCAGAATATAAGCTCTCAGCTCCTGCTCCAGTACCATGCCTACCCACCTGCTGCCATATTCCACACCATGATGCTTTGGACTCACCCTTGGAAACTGTAGCCACCAATAAACTCTTGCTTTTATAGGCTGCCTTGACCATGGAGTCATAGCACACAATCAAAAGGTAACCAAGAGTGTGGTGATATACTATATATCTAATAAAGTTGACCTGAAGATCAGAGAACAAAGTCGGCCACAGATTTGGCCATAAAGGTCAGGGAGAGGTGATACACATGCTTTTGATCCTATCACTAGGAAGTCTGGAGCAGGAAGTGATATTGCTGGGCAGAGAAAGTTGACAAGGTAAGAGGAGACAGAGTTTGGTTTTCCTTTTTGACTAAGGGAAGGTGAGTGGCTGTGGTTTGTTCCTCTGTTTCTCTGATCTTTCAGCTTTTTCTCTAAGATCTGGCTCTGGGGCTTTATTATTAATAGCAATTAGAATTCATGCAATATCTGGCATTAGCTTTTAGGGCACAAATTCACAAAAAAAGCCATGTGCATATGGCCTTGAAGTCATTGGCACAGGTCAGAACTGCACATGAATGGAGTCACTACCCAGCTGAATAGGCTTTCTTTTCAGAGTTAGTCCCTCATCACTAGCCAGCTCTGCCATTTCGGCATTTTCTGTCACACTTGTTTCTTCTCTAGAATCTCCTGGGGAAGTTTTTCAGACAGTGAGTTCCCTCTCTTGGTACATTGTGGTTTTCCTTGGAACCCCTCCTCCTAGGTAGCTGCCTCACTCCACCCTCATCTGAATTGTCAATGTAAGAAGATTTGGTAAGTCAATTGGGATTTCTTTTTTTAATATTTATTTTCATTTTATGTGAATTGGTGTTTTGCCTGCATGTATAACTGTGTAAGAATATCAGATTTTTCTTTAAACCTTTAGAAATAACTTCTTCTACCTAAGCATCATCATAGTTATCAGATTCCATATTAAATATATATGAGATTCAATCTTCTAAGAAGGCTAATCTTGCCTTCGATGGCCTAATTGTCCTTTTACATTGTATATTAGAATTTTTCAAAAGCCAGATATTCAATTATTATTTGTCTAGCTTCTGATTTTGGTACCATTCTATGTACTGCTGAAGTCAATCTTTGTAAGAAATTAGTGAAAGTATCTTTTGGGCCCTGTATCACTTTTGTAAATGGCTTAATTTTCTTCCCTTCTTCAGTTCTATCCCACATGTTCAAGGCTACAGTATAACATAAAGCCAGTGTGAGGTCATCATATAAAGAATACCTTTTGACATTAGCATAATTTCCCTCCCCTTTAAGTTGGTCTTGGGAAATTTCACTTCTTCTAGCCCCACCTTATTGTTTGGTGCTCTTAGCTTTATCTTTCCACAAGGTTCTCCATTGTATTTGGGGATCAGTCTCCAAAACCACTTTAACCATATCTGTTCAATCTTTAGGGATAATTTTATTACAAGTTGACCATCAGTTTAGCATCTGCTTTACAAATGGTGAATGTATGCCATATAAGACTATTGCTTTCTTGAATCTCCTTAAATCTAACATTTGAACAGAAGTCCATTCAGCTCTTGTACAGTCTGGAGGATTTCTATCATTTGACCATTTCTGTAAGATTACTGGATAAATTAAGTTTGGCTCTTTGAAAACTGTTGGCTCTTTCTCTGTAACTTTATAAGGCAATGTTGAGATTAGTTCTCCTTTAAATTACTCTGTCTGGGTCTAAATATCTCTATTATCAGTTTTAATAAGGATTTCTAATACTTGTATTTTGGCACTCATATCAACCAACTTTTTTAGGGCTAAGAGAAGAATGATCAGAAAAATAATATTTATAATATTCATTATATTAATATTATCTACATTAATTATATTCTCCTTCCATGATTTCATTTTCAAACCATCTAGAGCAGTATTAAACAAAGATCAAATTCCTATAATTGTAACATTGTTTCCCATTTTTTAGTGTAGAAAAACCCTCTCTCTGCCTTAAAGTACTTCCCCCTTTTAAGAAATCCCACGGGCTGGAGAGATGGCTCAGTGATTAAGAGTGCTGACTGTTCTTCTTGTCATCATGGGGAAACACCTAACCAGAACAATTAAAGAACCTATTTTGGATGACAGAACAGCTACAGAAAAAAAAATTTCAGGAAAAAACAAAGTGAATAGTTTGACAAGCTTCTATAAATGAAAGAAGATCAAAATTAAAAATATGAATAAATGATGTTGTCATTGAAGGTCTTATAGACACAGGTGTGGATATAATAATAATTGCACCAGAATCTTGGCATCCAAATTGGCCCCTTCATGAGGTAAATGTTCAGCTTTTAGGGACCAGAACATTATCCCTGGTAAAATAGAGTGCAAGATGGGTCGAATGTACAGTGCCAGAAGAACAGAGAGAAAATTGGCAGCCATATGTGGTAACAGTGCCATGAAATTATAGGGATGTGATTTACTACAGTATTGGAATGCTCAGATTAACATTCTCCCAATCCTAGAAACAAACCATAATCTAACAAATGTTTCTGGGAAAAATATTAGAAGATATTATGAAAAACATTCACAGACCATTAATGTTATACAAAAATAAGGCACAATGGCAGTGATGTTTTGAAGGTACTAACAGACCTATCTTTAAAATGGTTAACAGATAAGCCTATATGATTTCAACAATGGCCTTTAACAAAATAGAAATTGCAGGCCTTAGAACAGTTGGTACAGAAGCAGTTAATATTGAATATTAATATTTAAGAGTCAACCATCTCAGGGCTGGAGAGATGACTCAGTGAGCACTGACTGCTCTTCCTGAGGTCCAGGGTTAAATTCCCGGCACCCACATGGCAGTTGTGAGTTCCATTTCCCAGTTTCAGGCAAATACCAAAGCAAGTAAATAAATAAGTAAATAAGTAAATAAATAAATAAATAATCACCCATCTCTTGGAATTCTTCTGTACCTGTTTTCAAAAAGGAATCTGGAAAATAGAAAATGATAACAGATTTAAAAGACATTAACATGCCCCTCAACTGAAGAATGAATTAACAAACTGTGGTAGATCTACACAATGGAGTACTACTCAGCAGTAAGAAACAATGATATCCTAAAATTTGCAAGCAAATGGATGGATTTGGAGAATATCCTCCTGAGCAATGTATCACAAACCCAGAAAGATAAGCAGGGGATGTACTCACTCATTAGTGGACTCTAAACAAAAAAGCAAAAAGCAAAGCATGTCCAAGCTGCAAACCACAACCACTGAACAGCTTGGGATCTGAAACACCTTGGACTGGCACCTTGGATGCCACTCCCTCTAGAGGAACACCTGACTCAGTCTTGATGTTGGGGTGAGGAAACTGGATATGCCAGGAGTGGATGCTGAACTAAGCCATATTGGGACATTGGGACCTCCTGCCCTTACTGGGGAAGAGATGGGGAGATGTGGAGGAGATTGAGTGACTGGAGGGGGTGGGAGGGGGAAGGGACCTTGAACAAGGATATACATGGATAGAAAATGTGACTTTATTCATAATTTTAAAAAGGAACAAAAATAAATAAAAGCCATTGACAAGGTGATTCAGTCAATGGGCTCTATACAGCCTAGAATACTTTTGCCTATTCTGTTACCTAAAAAAATGAACTACTATAGTTATTAATTTAACCTCTGAGCCATATTTCCAGCCCATATTATTGATTTAAAAGATTGTTTCTTCACTATTCTACAAGAAAAAGACAAAAAATATTGGCTTTATAGTGCCTACTTATAATAATTCTTGGCCTGTAAAGAGATATCAATGGAAGGTTCTCCCATAGGAAATGTTAAATAGTGCCACTCTGTTCCAATATTTTATACAACAGTCATTAGGAATGATATGTAGGCAATTTCCACAATCTATCATTTACCACTAAATGGATAACATCTTAATGGCTGACTCAAATATAAATACTATAAAAAGATTGTTTGAAGAAGTTAAAAACATAGCCTTATTGAGAATTACAAATTGCTCCTAAAAAATACAAAGAGGCTATTATATTAATTATTTAGGATATAAAATAGGTCTACAAAAAATTAGATCCCAAAAGGTCCAAATTAGGAGAGATAGATTCTGGACTCTTAAAACTTTACAAAGATTGCTAGAAGACATTTCCAGTTTTTCAACCACTATTGGGGTAAAAATTAAACTGAGTAATTTGTATAAAACCTTAGATGGTAACAAGGACTGACATAGTCCACAAGAATTATCAGCTGAAGCTGAGAGAGAATTGGCTTTGGAAGAAATGAAATTACTGGATGCACATGTAGATCATGTAGATTCAGATCTTAACTGCAATCTGGTTAGTTTATTCTCTACATTCCACAATAAGAATTTTAATTCAAAGAGAAAAATGTTACGTTGGAGTGGATATTTTTACCACATAAATCGAGTAAGAAATTAAAGACATATGTGGAAAAGATTTCTGATTGGATTTTTAATGGAAAATTAAGACTTCAACAATTGACAAGAATAGACCCACTAGAAATTTTTATACCATTAACTAATGGTGAAATTGACCAATTATTGGCAGAAAGTGAACCTTGGCAAAGATCTTGCAGTAATTTTGGGGGAGAGATTAATAACCAATATCCCCAAAGCAAAAAAATTTAATTTATAAAGAGAACTAACTGGATTCTTCCTTGTGTTGTACAGGGAACTCCAATTTTGGAAACCCCTACATTTTATACTGACACAAACAAATCAGAAAAGGCAGGTTACAAGTAAAGATGCTCAAAGCCCTTATAATTCTGTCTAAAAGTCAGAATTAATGCTATTATGATGATATTAAGGAATTTTACAGAACCACTTAACACATTTACCAACTCTTAGTATGCAAAAAGCATAATTTTATACATTGAAACTGCTGACTTTATTCTTGATGACTCAGAAATAACTTTGTTATTTGTTCTGTTACAAGAAATAATCAGTAATAAGAATCATTTGTTATATATAACATGCATCCAATTCCATAAGAGTCTGCTAGGCTCTCTAGCACAAGGTAATGATAAAATTGATCAATTATTAATAGGAAATGTACTAGATGTCTCATAAATAAAATCATGTCAATAGCAAAAGTTTAAAAAAAGATTTTCCTATCACTTGGCAACAAGCAAAAGAAATTGTTAAAAAAAAAAAAATCCTACCAGTTTTTCTATAACAAAACTTCATTACTGGCAGGAAATAATCCTAAACATATACATAGAAATGAAATTTGACAGATGAATGTGTTTTATTTTACAGAATTTGTAAAATTAAAATATGCACTCCATACAACAGATGTTTTCAGGATTCACCTGGTTTGTTGTGATTTTTTTTAAGTTGGTGTATACCATTCAATAATTGGTTCTGAACTACAAACTGTTCAGAACAGTTGCAAAATAGCTTACTATGATTATCCATCATATTGCACCTCTAATGTTACAGTCAAACCATTGAGACTTAATGACTGTTTTAGTTTTTTACAGAACCCCATAGAAATAATATCATTGACTCCAGACAACAGAAAACAATTCTAAAAAAAAAAAAACTATACCACCTTGCCCAATAAATTTTGTTTTCTAAGGGTTATGGATAATTATCATTCTTCTAGAATGGTTATAAATATAATTAGATTGGAGGTCAAATAATAAAATAGACATAGAAATCCCTTTTAAAGAAGAAAAAAAGGATAGTTTATAGGACAGATATAGGTAGGTTATTGTATCAATCTGTAAATAAATATAGCCAAATATTAGCCATAGACAATTTGCACCAGTATGGATTCTTATGAATTGATACAAATGTAAAATTACTTTATGTCTAAGATAATTTGTATATTGATACAAATACATATCTGAAATAATTACATATATCTGTTTAAGATAATTTGTATATTGATACAAATTTAAATTAATAGCTGTTATATTGTATACATGCTATACTTCTGTTTAAAATATTTTGTATGTTAATGCATATTAAGAATATTATTATCTTTGTATTTACAATTTCTGTGTTTGTTTAATTATATTTGTCATAGTATATATATTTATTTTCTACCTCTGTTTAAGATATTTTTTATATTAATACATATTAAGGATACTGTTATCATTTTGCACTAAGTTTTAACTCTGCTTAAGATGTATGATTGTCATACTTGAAGTCTTTTTCCCAAAACTGTACATATGTGTATAGATTATCTACCTTTATAATACAAGCCTTAGTCTTTAGGTTATCTAAGTTGATAAGAATTATAGGTTGTAGTTACCTGTGTTTATCATGTAATAGTCATGTTAATTAGGTCTTCCAGAAATATAGCAGAATGTATCAGATGAACAGGCAATCTTCGAACACTTCATAGACCTAGAAAATAAGGCATTTAATGTTTTGTTATTCAGAATTCAGCTACAAGGGGCATTGTTGCTGCTTGCAGCACTGTTCCTTTCCCTAGATGAGGTTGGGCATCAAAGATATTCCACTTGGAGTTTGTCTTCCTTGGCGGACAATGGCCTGTTGGGCAAAGAACTGCCCTGGCCTCAACTGCTGACAGTAAGCACACTGGTCCAATCCAGATGAGCAGGACGAAAGATAGAGACAGCTGAAACCTGCCATAACAGGATAAGACAGTTTCTCAAAATACCCTGCTTTTAAAGAGATTTGTCAGATATCCTAGGCTTGTAGCCAAAAAATTGGATGCTCCAATGTTGCAGAAAAGCTGTGGACTGTCCAGGCAACTGGCTGCCATGGTCTTCTCTTACTAAATTTTGGAAGTTGCTTGCTTGCACTTTAGCTTTCTCAGGTAATACATTTTCCTTCTCAGGTGTTTGATGTTAAAGACTAGATAGTTAAAGTTATGACCATCTCATATCTTAGCTAAGAGCATTTAGGTACTAGATTAATATTATTTAAGATAGACAACTTTAGAGTAATCTCTGTATATTGCCACTTACTAATATTCTGGACATTTAATATATGCCTCATGTTTGTTGTGCTTGTCAGTTGTGGTTTGACCTTGTTGATGTAATTTGCCCTTTCCTTCTCCTGGACTTTATCTTATAGTTGTTTCTTTAGGTTTATAACCTTTTTATTTAGACAGAAGGGGAGATGTAGTGGGAATCAGGCATTATCATCTTGACCTAGAAATGTGGCCTTTGGGCCTTGAGGATCCATGTACAGGGCATGGCCAGGCTAGGCTAAGACAAGATGCACACTGTTTCTCTTCCTGTTTGCTCTCTTGGAGAAAGGACCAGGCCTGCAGCCCTCATGTGGACCAGTTCAGTTTTTCAGGAATTGCCCAAGTATCCAGTATCTTGTACTAGTGAATGTTTCATATAACCACTTAGTAAATATTAATCTTTTTATATAAGCAATTGCTAGTGATTAAAACCAACTACATCCTGTACATTGTTTTGGGTTTGAATTTCTATCAGTTTTCTGAAGTGAACCACAATGATGACTAAATGTGACCTTTGAAGTCTCCAAAAGGATGATTGTGCCCCATAACGATGATTTCACATGGACTCTGGCAATGCCATTAAGTTGACAAATTCCACCTAAAGTCTGGCGTTGGTTTGCAAACTGTTCAGGACAATGTTGAAGTGGCTAACTGAGATTCTCCAGCCTCTCAGACTATTTCAGACTTGAAACAAGCCCTCATTTCTCCATTATGCAGAGATTGGACAACAAATGATACAGCTACCTTTCCCAGGACTTGACAATTAACCCATTTTTTATAGGATCCCCTAAAAACATCTGTTGTCTTCAGACAGCAGGAAGTAAATTTAAGAAGGCAATGCCCATACTCCCAAGAGGTAGGGTGGGTGAATTTTGGTCTTTCAGTGGGTTATAGGTAATTGTCATTGTTTAGGGTAGTTAGTTACAAATTGTTATTAATAATGATCAGGGAAAAATCTGAACAGAGAAGGTCAGATTCAGGGATCTTGTTTGAAAAAAAAAAGAAAAAGAGAAAGGGAATATAGAGATAATAGGACACAAAGGTAGAATATTGAATCTGCTCTGAAAAAATAATTTAGAAATGATAAGATAAAAAGGTAGATTATTTAATTTACTCTGAAAAAAGGGAAAAGGATAAATTACTGAATCTACTTTAAAAAAGTAACTGCTAGTTTTAAATAATTTATATTGGATTGAATGTTTGTATATTATACACAAATTGTGTATATTGATGCAAAGTTGAGATTAGTTTTGTTATTGTACATATATCTCTACTCTTGTTCAAGGTATTGTACCTATAAAGCTCATCTAACAATGTAATGCAAATTGCTAGTCCTTGAAAATTAATACTAATTAATTAAAATATAAAGAAATGCAAGCTAGTACTTAGTCATTACAGTCAAACCTGTAGGCATACTTGATGTTTTCAAGGTCAAACAGAAATATATTTTAAGATACACAAGTTGTCTTCAAACACTTCAGAGATCTACAGAATGTGATGTTTAATATGTTTTAACAATATAGGTTCCTTTTATTTTTTTATGACAATAAGAATTATCTGCTCCTGGAAGCATCAGTCTACTTCAGAGAAGATAATGGACATCGAAGAAACTCCATAATGGATTTGACTTTCTCTGTGGCAAAAATTAGCCGCTGGGCACCAAAGTGTCCTTGCTTCAACTGCTGACAGTATGATGTTCAAAGTGGACAAGCAAGACACAAAAGAAAGAACTGTCAAATCTTGCCAAAACAAAGTAGGAAGATCTTTATGAAAATCCTGTTTTACAGATAAGTCTGTCAGATATGATAGGCCTGTAGACCAAGTTGGATAGCCCAATATTGTAGAGGAAACTTGGGTGCCTGTCTATGCAGCCAGCTGTTTTTGTCATTTCATACATTTTTTGAAAGTCATTTGCTTGCACTTCCTGTTTATTCAGTTAATATTATTTTCTTCTCAGGTCTCTGATGAAATTGAAGACTAGATTATTATAATTATTAGTTTTCCTAGTTACAGATTCAGGAAAAAACTCACTAAGAGGTGTAAAGTGTGTAAGTTTGGGAGACATCAAAATGTAATTTTCAGTTGGTAATACAAGTTAGAAATTGAATTAGGTACAACATTTTGGACTGATCAAAATAGGATAAATGATGAAGTATTTTCTCTGAATTTGTCAATTGTCAATGGACTAGACATTATTGATATAATTATTGCCTCTATATATACAGTTATTGTACTTACTGTATATGGTTTTATTTATATTTTTATAACCATTTTTATTTGACAAGAATAAGATATGTGGTAATATACTGTATATCTAAAAAAGTTTGCCTGAAGATCAAAGGGCAGAGTCAACCACAGATTTAGCCATAAAGTTCAGGAAGTGCTGAGACATGCCTTTAGTTCTAGCACTAGGAAGTTTGAACAAGGAAGTGATTTTTCTGGGTTGAGAAATATTTATAAGGTAGGAAGAGACAGAGTACAACCCTCCCCTTTCAGTTGAAGAGTTGGCAAGGTGAGAAGTTGGCAAGGCTGTGGCTTGTTCCCCTGTTCCTATGATTTTCTGGCTTTTCTGCAATATTTGGCTCCAGATTTTTATTATTAGTATCAAGTAAGAATTGTGAGACACAAAAGAACATTCTACTAGCAAGTCAAGCCATAAATACAGTCTTCTCTCTAAAATGTGGGGTGTTTGGTAATGTCTTAGTCAGAGTTCTATTGCTGTGAGAGACATCATGACCAATGCAACTCTTATGAAAAGATATCATTTAATTGGGCTTGCTTACAGTTTCAGAGGTTTAGTCCATTATACTCACGGCAGGGAACATGACTGCCTACAGGCGGACATAGTATCTGAAAGTTCTATATCAGGATCTGAATGCAGCAGGAAGAAAAAAAGAGCTTCTGAAACTTCAAAACCTAACTCCAGTGACACATTTCCTCCAACAAGGCCACACCTACTCCAACAAGGCCACACCTGCTTCAACAAGGCCACACCTACTCCAAAAGGCCACACCTTCTCCTAATCCTTTCAAATAGTGCCACTCCCTGGTGACCTTATTCAACTCTATAAGCACTTGAGAGTCATTCTTACTGGAATCATTGTTAGGCCTAAGAAAAAAAATTCCACAGCATTCTGATTAAAGCAAGCTGTATTTAGAACTGGTCAGCCAGCTGCTTCTCCCAAAGTTAGGATTTCAGAGAACAGCCCTTCACTGGCTTCTGAGTTTTCTTTTATGGGGAAGTCTCAGTTAATAGAAAACATCTGTAGAGATAACTGTTTGTTAGGGCCTGGACAGAAGAGTGGAGAACCCAGGTCTCAAGGTTCCCTGTGGGGTAGATAAGTACAAGAATACATCATGTGAAAGGGGAGTCATCAATGTACTTGGGAATATACATTTTCATAAGGCAAAAGGGCAGTCATATATCACAGGTTCAGGAGGTTAGCAAGGTACAAGGGGTGTGTATACATCATGGGATCATGAGTTTAGCCTAGGTAGGAAAACATGATTTGCAGGATACATTAGGCTTAGAAAACAGAAACTTAATACAATGTATAAAAATGTGGATCCTTAACAACAATGTGGTTCCTGTTTAGGTTATACGCTGCTGCAGGCAATAACCACAATTCCATTTGATTTGATGTCAAAAGTCTTTTTTTTAACTCCACTGGGATCCTGCTGATGTAGGATATGGAGAGTGATAGAACAGTACTTGCCTCTGGTAGGGAGGGCAGGGAGGGGAACAGCTAAAGAGTGGAGTGGCAGAGACTTCAAGGTTGTTATGAACTTGATTAATGAATATCACAGACAATGGTGAGGGTGAGCTTTTACAAAGGAATTTGTTAGAGACTCACAGGAGATCTTATGGAAAGTAGGTAGTATTGTTATGATTTTGAGAATAGTTGCACTTGGTGGATATGGCCCCATGCAAATGAACAGCACAATGGTGAGCATGGGTGGGTATGGGCCATGGAAAGAGACACTCAGGCTGTGTTCACATGGAGACTTTATTAGAATACGGAGTATGGGAGAGGGAAAAGTAAGAAAAGAGAGAGGAAAAGAGAAAAATAGGAAAGTGGGATCAATGAAGTGCATAACCTCTGGCAAGAGGAAAGAGATAAGAGACAGGAGAGGGGTGTAGTTTTCTTAAGTGGAGCTTCATGTCAGGACACTGGATGGGCCAGGCTACTGCTTATTGGCCAGGACTCCAGGAAGTGAGCCAGAGCACTACCAAGCAGGGCTCCTGTATAGCAAGAGTGGATCCTAGGAAAACACTTATCAGCAAGGGTCTTGCCTAGAGGTTAATAGGCCTTGCTGGATTGAGGAATACAAGGTGAGCTGGTCTGTTCAATTGGCCCACTTATGAGCTTGCCCATGTGCAAGATTCAGTCAGAACCCCCACAAATGGCTTCCAAGACAACTGTGGACAAAATCGAAGTGAAGAACCAGAGAAGGGCCTCCATTTTGGGCAAAAGTCCCTGAACCCCAGTTTAAAACAGGCCTGAGTTCTTCTGAGAACAAAATACAAACAGGAGATAGCCTAAGGGCTATCTGATAGCAGCCAATTAACCATGGAATGTCCCAGCACTGGAGATAGCCTAGGGACATTTGATAGCCTAGGAGATAGTCTAGGGATGGAATGTCCCAGCCTAGGAGATAGTCTAGGGAGGAAGGTTTGACAAACAGCCTGCTAAGATAACAGAGGAAATCTGAAAAGTGGCCCCAAAACAAGCTAATCGGAATTGTATCTGAAGAGAGTAAACTTAGCTCAAGAAACTCCAATTTGTATTCCAGTAGCCATGAAAGACCCTCAGAGACCCCAGCCCCAAGAACTGACACAAAAATCACTGGTTGTAATCAACAAGAGGTAATTTTAATACACAGGCGCCTGCAGGCGATCAGCAGCTTCAGCTAACTGAGCGCCCTGCACAAAGAACAGCCCTCCTTTTTATACAGAGAGAGAGTCTCATCACCTTAAAGATAAAGGCATATATCTCATTAATTACTTTGAACTACATACAAAATTCCGCTAAGGGGTAATGTTGAAAATCATGTACAAGGTTCATCTGTGGGGCAAGGTTGTAAAGTTTTTGATCCTGGGGATATTGTGAACATCTGGCTTGGGTTAAGATAAGGCACTCCCGGTCTCTTCACCTTCCCAGGAGCCTTCCTTATCTTTTTCAAAGGGCCCCTAACTGCTGGTCTCCTGATTCATTGATGCTTGCCCACAAGATGACTTCCTACTAATTGGCCAAATGGCCTTGTGGAAAATTTTCATTGTTTTGATTTGAGGTTGGGGTCTTTCAGCCATAGAGGTAATAGAGTTCAGTTTCACACTCCTGGCAGGAGCTCTCCCAGTTCTAAGAAAGAATGAGCTAAGCACTATTTAAAGACACCTGGATGATCCAACCCTAAGGCAGTAAAATGGCCAGCCACACCATCCAGGTGGGGTCCAGGAATGCCAAACTGTAAAAGTCCCAGAGTATGAGCTAGTCCACAGCACACCTGCACCCTTGGCCCCAAGAAACCCTGCCTTGTGGGGTTTGCCTATAAAAAGTTTGTCTAGAGACTCAGAGGAAAACCATGCTGCTCTGAGGAAAGGTACCAAGCTTCATGGCTAAACAAGGCTGTGGGACTGTTGGTCCAGATCTTGTGGCTAGTGCAGGCCAGAAACCTCTTATTATAGGAGGGGTCTTCTACCCACCAGGCAGGTAAGAGTGAGGAAGGAGAAAGCAAATCATATGGATGACAATGTCCTTCCTGCTTGTTTGCAAGTCTCCGTGGTCCCAGTCCAAGAAAGCCAAGGAGAAGTTAAACATGATGTGGGACAAAGACAAACAGAACCAGAATTACTGAGTCCTGAGCCAAGGAATGGAGTTGAGATAATTCCCTTGGAGCCGACCACCTACTCTGAACAAATTCTAGACTTTCTGAAATAACTAAAATACTGCCTTTATAACTTTGATCCCTGCCTTACACTTCAGAAACACACGTATTAAATTCTACTAAGCCCCCATCAGTTCCGGTTCCACTTCCGGGACCAGGTGCTGTCTGCAGAGTCCCAGCACACCTGTAGCAGGGGCAGATAAACTCTGCCTGTCACCATACCCACAGCTCCTGCTGAGGGAATTTGCACGGCTACCCACCTCGACTCCAACTGAGTGACTCAGACCCCAACCAGAGGTGGGGAGGGGTCACCAGGCCCAAGTGCCTATATCCCAGCCAGGGAGAGAGAGTTGAGCTCTCATCGGTTTCGGTTCCGCTTCCGGGACTGGGTGCTGTCTGCAGAGTAAGCCCCAGCGAACTCTGTAACAGGTGCAGATAAAGTTTGCCTGTCACCATACCCACAGCTGCTACTGAGGGAATTTGCACGGCTACCCACCTTGACCTCAAACTGAGCGAACAGATAACTTCTGGGGTCTCTGAAGGGTAGATTCAGACCCTGCCCAGAGAGGTGACAGGAGGCACACAAGCCCGAGTGCCACAACTGACCAGGAGCCATCTAATCGTGAACCACTGAAGCCATGGGCAAATGTCAGTGCAAAAAATTACATAATAATACAAAGAACAACATGGTAACTCCAGAAGAGAGTGATGATCTTACAAATACAAGACCTGAACTGAGCAATGAAGAGGAAACAGAAGGAAGCAACACCAAAAATTCCTTTTTGATGATCATCAAAGCTCTCAAGGAAGATATGAAAAAAAGCCTTAAAGAAATAGAAGAAAATACAAACAAAAAAATGGAAGAGATGAACAAATCTATGAAAGAAACATGCCAGGAACTAAAAGCTGAAATAAAAGCTGAAATAGAAGCAATAAAAAAGGCGCAAAATGAGGCAAAAAAGGAAATAGAAAACCTGAAGAAAAAAGCTGGAACTACAGATACAAGCATAACAAACAGAGTTCAAGAGATGGAAGATAGAATCTCTGAAGTGGAAGACTCAGTAGCTCAAATAGATATATCAGTCAAAGAAAATAGTAAAACTAAAAAAGCCATAACTCAAAATGTTCAGGAAATCTGGGACA
>PVIH01023644.1:7632-24492 GCA_004025045.1 Sigmodon hispidus | reverse complement strand
AAAAAAACAGCTCCAAGCTTCCTTTGCAACCTACGAGAGCAGAAGCCAAGATGGTAAACAAAGGGCCCCAGGCAGTCTGCTTGGAAACTCAGGTAAACAAAGGGTCGTTCAACTCTGCAGTTGAAGCGGCCACTACCTGAGGATGCATTGCAGGTAAAACAAAGACCATTCCCTACCTCCCTGCAGGAGTCCAGGTAAGCAAAATACAGGACACTTTGATCCTTTCTCTTTACCAGACCTAGCAAGGATCCGCAAACATGCAGGCAGCAGACAATAGAATCCCTTAGCAGAAGAAAGGAACCATTTACACAATGCAGCTAACTCAAGGTTTACTCCCAAGTTTCTTTCTTCCCTCCTTTCCCCTTAGCCTGTCACTCCCAAAGCTCTATCACTGCAGACAATAGAATCCCTTATCAAAAGAAAAGAACCATTCACACACCCAGCTAACTCAAGGTTTACTTCCAAACTCCTTTCCTCTTAGTCACTCCCAAAGCTCTATCACTAACCCATATTTTTTTTCCGAGCTCTAGGAAACAAACTTCACAGCCCTTTGATCCAAATCCTTCATTCTGCCAGCAAGATGAGCTAAAGACCTCTCTGTCCTTGTGTCAACAGGAAGTAGCCAAGACCACGACGACCTATTCACAACCATAAACCCAGGTTTTTATCTATATATCAAAGGGTGGAATGTAAGGATTTCCAAAGCTTGCATGTAACAGTGTCAATCATGCCGCTGGGTGTGGCAATGCAAACATGGCCCACCCACCCTTTTTAAAGAAAGGGCTCACATGAGTCCCCTTCCCCTTCTTCCCTCTCTGCTCCCTTCTGCCCCTATCTCTGTTCCCTGCTGTAATAAACTCTCATGTGTTACTCCCAGTGTTGAGATTCCAATCACGCACCACATGCAAAAAACTAACAGTCCCCATCCATTTAGTGATTGTGTTAGATAGTTTTATGTTAACGTGAACTAAAGTCTTGTGAGAGGAGGGAATCTTCATAAGATCCAGCAGTAAGCAAGCCTGTAAAGCATTTTCTTAATTAGTGATTGATGCAGGAAGGCCTAGCCCATTGTGGGTGGTTCTGTCACTGCGCTGGTGGTTCTGGGTTCTATACTAAAGCAGACTGAGCAAACCATATGGAACAAATCAGTAAAACCCAACCATGGCTTCCGTACGAACTCTTGTCTGCAAATTCCAGCCCTGCTTGAGTTCTTATCCTGACTTCCTTCAATAATATGCTACAATGTGGAACGGTAAGCCAAATAAACCCTTTCCTCACCAACTTGCTTTTGGTCATGGTATTTTATCATAGCAATATCAACTCTAACACAGTGGCATGCATCTCAAAGCTCAGCAGCATAGATAGCTCTTACATCAAGTTACTTTGATGTACAGAATGAATCTTTTTCCAGAACTGGACAGCAGTATCTCTGTCAGCGAGGGTAGGAAACAGTATTCAAGTCCTAGGTTTCTCTGTTGGTTAATGTATGTCCAAGGTCTGTAGACCACCAGGAAATGGCCTATTTATCTGAGACATGATTACCCTGGGATACTTGGAATATCAGCCTCACTGAACATCTACAAAGATTTATCAGAATGTCCACAATTTCTTCCAACTGTGGATCCTACTGGTGAAGACAAAGGCATATGATTTTGTGATTAAGCCAACCACACAGATTGACTCTGAATTATTACTTTATTTCAGCTGTAAGACTAACTGTTCAGTTGCCCCTAACATCAAAATAGACATGAGGTTTTTTCCTAAACCATTTTAACTCTTTGGAGTTGGAGAGATAATTCAGCAAGTACAAGCACTTATTGTTCTTGCAAAGAAGTTATGTTTGGTTGTCAGTACCCTCATGGTACACATAAACTCATGCAGGCTTACACATATACACACTTAAAGATGATATTTAAAATGCCTATGAGGTAAAGTTAACCTAAGTCTCAGGACTATTTTGCTTGGGAATATGCCTCCCTCAGTGCACATTTACTAAATATTTGCCTTGTGCTGTGCACAGATTTTTAAAAAATGAGTCTTGCCTTTATGAAGACAAATTGATTAAACAACAAACAACAAATTATTGCAGTCTTTTTTTTTAAACCTCTACAATTTCTACCTCTCTTCTCTTACTTTGCTTGGATTCAAATCTTAATTTCCATGACTAAAAATCTCATTATCCAAATTTATATGCTGATCAACCCCAGCCATCCCACCATGACCTAAAACTTTGCTAAGCCCCAAATTAATGACCACCAAATTCAAGAAAGACTGTAGTGCAAACCACCACAGGCAACTCACAACTCAAAACAGGCATCAGCAATTGATTCCTGAATTCTTCCTTCCACACCAAGAAGTGACCCTGAGATCTTAGGCAACACAAAAAGCCATGCAATCACTAACAACCAAGATGAGTAGATTCTATGAAAAATGCTCTACGATCCTTAGTCCATTCCACTTACTATGTGTCCTTTAGTTTTCTTTGCCCTTAGATCTATGTCCACATGCATTTATTATCTAAATGACTTATCAGAGACCATATGTACAGCACTTTTAATATCTCTAATATAGCAACAGTGTTGAGCAAGGGAGGACATTGTTGTAAGTATAGATTATTGTAGTATTTGGTTTCTGGCTTGTCCAGCCTGTGGTCCAGACCTGCAGATATGCAGTCTCACAGACTAATTTCCTTTCTGCCACAGGCTAATTATGGCCATAGTGTCTTTATTTCTTCCTATTATATAATGTGAAATTTCTCTTACAATTTTGTAAAAAACTCAGACTTTCTGAGCAATGTTCCAAGCATCAAGAGCATGCTATTTTTTTTTTCAAATGATGACCAAATATTTAAAAGGAAAAATTTAAAGAGGAGTATTTTTTTTTCTGGTCTCATTATCTGGGGTCTGAGGTGAGGCAGACTGTGGGAACAGGAGGGAGAGAACTGTTCACTTCAGGGTGATCAGGAAGCAAACAGAAACAAGGGTCAGATGTATCATTATAGTTTTAAGCACTTCCCAATGTCATTTATCATGAACACATCAAGGAGTTAAACCATTCATTAGATTAAGACCCTTTTAATGCAACTATGTCCTAAAATTGACAAGCTGAGAACCAAATCTTCCATAATGTGTCCAAGGGTGGGGGTGCAGATCGAAGCCATAGAGAAAGAAGTCTCAATATATAGTCTCAATAATCATGCCTAGCAGCTAACACAGTCTAACAGGAACTCAAGACACATGTTCTACCTTTCACCCTGCACACTCTGATCTAATGTATACTACCTCCCACAGGGGTGGAGGAGCTTTGCCTCCCTCCTTCCCATCACCAAACCTGATGCCTATTACAAACCTTCCATTTTTTTAACCTCATTTCTCTTTTCTCTCATTACAGATTCATCTCTTGGCTCCTGTTTGCCTCCCACTGCTGTGTGACAAATCCCTTCTAAAATAACACGGTGACTCATAGTGGATACTTTATGCCATTTGTAAGTCCCTCTCCCCCAACCCCCAAGGCTATAAAGAGCTTCACAGGTATTCAATCTCTTTCTAACCCTACTCTTCTCAAAAGGATTGCCTGGGAATCTTAGACCAAAATCTTATCAGTCCACTGTGGGTTCTTAACCATTCACCCAGCTGAAAACCTCAGGGGAGCCTCTGTTTATCTATCAAGTTCATTCTACGGCCAGAAGGCAGTCAGATCACTGCAGCCCTGTGATCATTCCTACACCTCTCTCTGGCTTCAACTCAGACCAGTGTACTGACCTATATGGTCCCCACTGTCATCAACCACTTTCTACATTTTTCTAAGGCAGTGGTTCTCAGCCTTCCTAAGGCCACAGTTCTCCATGTTGTGGTGACCCCCAACCATAAAATTATTTTTATTGCTACTTCAAAACTGTAATTTTGATACTACTCTGAATCATAATGTAAATATCTGTGCTTCCCTGTGGTCTGAGGTGACTCTTGTGAAAGGATCATTTAACCCCTGAAGGGTCAAAACACACAGTTGGGAACCACTACTCTAGGTGACTATTCTCATGTTGTCCTCTGAGTACCCCCATCCCTTATTAAATCTTGCCCTTGCCCTGCTTCTTGGGACCTTCTACATCTGACCTCAGGCTACTTTTCCTCTCTGCTCTCTCTAATCTTCTCACCCATAAGCAGTTTCTCTCTGGTACCTCCATGATTTCTTTCACTAGAATATTCTTGCAAGAGTACTCACGTTGCCATTTGCTCCTGGTAAGTTCCTTTGGGGGCTTAAAAGAACAATACTTATATCCCTTCTTCTGCAGAAGTGATATAAGATTTAAAACAAAAAACTTCCCAAGAGTGTATTTGAGTGAACAAGTTATTATATAGATCTTACCTAGGTCAGTAATTTCTCAGTAATAAAATCTGAGTAATATCCCAATTTCCTGACTTGGGTCCAGCTCTTTCCTTTATGGTTTTTCAAGCACTCTACATTGAGTATTTATTAGCTTGATCTATGTATGTGTATGTGTTGTTTGTATATATAATTTATGTTCATAAAAAGTTATTCAAAACCTTTCATGTTCAGGTATTATACCAGGTATTAGGTAGACATCAAGTTCACAGTCCAAAATTTTAGCTAATAAGACAAATCAAATAAAATAATGCTTCAGAGGTATATAAGGACTAACAGCTGTAAGCCCAGGAGCTGTCCAGGTACGTGGGAGGGGCATCATGTGATGAAGAGGGAAGCTTTGACTTGGGCTGTCTGAAGCATCTAACTGGAAGTGACTCTGGTGTCTGTCATGGACTTCATGACAGCTACGAAGAACCTAGTCCCACATACTCTGTGGGAGTTCAACAAACACTCCAGAATTTAAATCAAAACAGACTTGGGTTGGGATTCTCCGTAAATACACTGATGTTGGACACACTTCTTCTCAATCTGAACTGCTACTTCCTGCAAGGAGTTGGCTATATTTTTGTCTGCAGATATGATCTTAGCCTAGCCAGTAAATAACACAAATCCTAAGATAAATCCTTAAGTGTGATTTTTCTGTATCCTGACCCTGGCCATATGTAACAGGAGAAACTAAAGAAGAATTTATTGGCCTGGGCACTTGGAATGGATAGCTGAGCCTGCCAAGCCAAGTTTAAAGGTCACTAAGTTCAGAGTCACCTGATAATTGGCTTCTTGGCACCTGTCTTGCTCTTTATACTCTAAACACATCATCCAGTAGAATGCCCCCACATATTTGGAACACATATTCATTGGTCTGGAAGTCAGGACTTCCCTATGTCTCCAGTGTCTCTCTAGCTTCCCTTTGCCCTTTGCACTGCTGTGTAGCCTCTATTTTGTTTCTCACATATAGTGAAACCTCACACTTTCTTAGTACATCGGGATCTTTTTCATCAGTAATCTTCCATACATGTTGCTTGGTTCCCCTGCTCAGAATTTAATAGACCTAGACAATTCTGACTCATCCCTCTGGTCTCAGATTAAGTTCAAGGTGAAAACTTCCAAGATCCTCCCTTCACAGAAATACCTAATCATACTTGTTGCTGTGCATCCAAGGCTCTTCATTCCCCACAAGTTCACATATTACCTTGCATACCTTTGTGTCATTCCCCACTGCAAGATTCTGGCAGTTAGAGGACCAAAGACAAGATGTCTGGTTTCATCTCTGCATTGCTGTGCTTAGTAAAGCCCTGGGAATGCACAGTTTGGATGGGTAGCTGGAGGAAGCCTCCTATACCAGAGTGAAGGGAAAGAGAGAAGAACTTATAAAAACAGAAGGGTACTTTTTCCTTCTCACTGCTAAGTTTGAAGGTGTGGAACTCATAAGACCCTCAGTCAGTGGTTATCAAATAATTCATAAAGTAAGGAAGCCAGTTACATAAGAGTATTGTGTTTACTTGAATCACCTGTTCAGGACACCTTCATGTACAGTAAGATCATAGGAGAGACAACTTCTAATGAGAATGCAGGCCCCACAGCTCAAGAGGCCAAATCTGGAGCCTTGTTTCCAACTGTCAATCAATGAACAATGGTCCTTCAGAAAGCTAATGAACACTTTTTATGTCTATTGTTTTGTCTTGAATTGAGATTTGTCATGTGACTAGGTAAGCCACCACTAGCTAAGCAAGAAAGTATTCTTCATTACTTAACAAAACAAAGTATTTGTCACACAAAAAATTTTAAAACTGAGAAACTAAATACTATCCATCTCTGTCATACATACTATTACCATTATGATCCATAGGGTTTGGTAGTCATTTGGGAAGCACAAAAATATAATTAAATTAGAAAGATCAGGGCTTGAAAGGTGGCATGGTGCTGTAGAGCTTGGTAAAAACTTGCAGAGGACCTAGGTTCATTTACCAGCACCTATAACAGGTTATCTCACCACTGCATATAACTTCCATTCCAGGGAATTTGATGCCCTCTGGTCTCCTTAGGCTTCTGCATACATGTGGTTCACATAAGTCACAAAAGGTATACATAAATTAAAAATGAATTAATAAATTCTTTTTTAAAAATAGGAAATCACTCTGCTCTTCTTCTGTGACTCTGTTAGTTTCTCATCTCCTAAGGGAGCTGTTGCTGCTTACCAAGGTCTTGACTAGCACCTCTTTGATAAACCACTGTGAACTATTGGCAATGGGACAGAATAGGCAGCCAGATCTTTTGCTGGGAGGTGACATTTTAGTGGTTTCTCCTCTGGTTCTCTGTATAGACAAATGCCCAGGCCAGCAGGGTCTTCAGTGTGGACCTGAAACTGGGGGTGAGACAAATGGAGAAACAGGAACACAGAAGAATAGCGGGCAAGACAAAAACCTTCTGATCAAGACCCAAACTTTATTTTTTTAGCCAGCATTTAAACAGAATCTCAGTGTATGAAGAATGCACATAGCCAGGAGGAAGAGGAGGATTATTCAAAGAGGTGGCAAACCTGAGGATAGAGGTACCAGACAGGGTAGAATTGGTATGGAAATCTATCTGTTATCAGTTGAATGCCTAGGGCTAGTAAATGGCTAACTGTAGCCAAAGGGAGATAGAAGCTAACTTATAAACTGAAAAATGGCTAAGCTAGGCTTTGACTCCCAACAGACAAGAGTGAACTGGCCCAACAAGATGTCGTCAAGGAATGTACAAATATTCTTAATATTGCTTGGCATCTCCTTAGGAAGTCTTCAACTCAATTACCAGGAAAAGGTCAATTCTTGCTTTTCAAACAGCTTAACAAGCACGATGTAAATCACCAGCTTCTTGGATACCAGAACCATAGGCTGGAGTCAAATCAGCCATTTAATGAGGATACAAGAAGCAGAAGTTTGGGGTATTGAGTGGCCAGATAAGTATTTAAATTAAAATGTACTGTAAGTTGTGATCCCATCGATAGAAGTCCCATGTGATATTATTTGGGAGCATTGAGAGCCCATAGGTAGTAATGCAGAGCTTAGACAATGATAACCACAGTGCTCACAAAAATAGAACTCATTATAAGATAATCAGATTATTGCCTAATCCACATAGTATTGACTTTTACTTGACCAACCTATCAAGAGGTAAGAGAATTTGCTCAAGTCAAGACAGAGTGGGACCACTTTATGAGCTATTATCCCTCAGAATGGTAATGTGAGGACAACTGGATGCTTTCTCACTGCTTTATAAATAATACTCCACTACGAAACTGAAATAGATTGTGAATTGTCACTGGAATAGTTATAACTTGTAACTCACTTTTGCAGAACTATTACAAGCTGAACCTAAGAGTGATAAGGCCAGCTTTCATCTCTAATAAACACTGGCTCAAATGTCTCCCATTGTAGAGAACATAGTGGGGGAGAGAGAGAGAGAGAGAGAGAGAGAGAGAGAGAGAGAGAGAGAGAGAGAGAGAAAGGAAGGAAGATCAATGAGACAGAAACAAATGTTCTATTACTTTTCTCTTTATATAATAAATCAAATATAGAACTATCCTCAATAATAAATATTTATTACTTATAACATTTAAAATGACTATCATAAAAATAAAAACAACTTTATTCATGCAACATTTTTACAAAAGGCAAATACAGCATAATTAGTCCATGAGCCTATGAACTGAGATGAACTGCTTTGCTGTTAAGAAAACACTGTCCCAGAGAATACTACCCAGAGAGGGTCATGGTTGGACTAATGGACCTCTGGGCTGGTGTGGGGCTCATTTCAGTCATGTTCTTTCTGCTGCGAGACCTTCCATCCACACTTTTGATTGCTGCTTTCACCCATTTGGCTTGTGGATCAGCACAGATTTTTATCCCTCGTTTGGTTACAAAACTATGATGCAAAGAAAAGATAATGTTAACCATACCGTCTAATGAAAGAGAATTTGTGTAGAAATTAGCAGAAGAAACCTTCTTTCAGAACCCTGAAGCCATCCCTGAGCCCCCTTCCTTTTGTCCTCTAGATTATTAAGGAAGAGATATCTCCAGGTGACAGCCAGATCTTGGTGAGTATAATCCACCAGTATACTCAATATTGGAACTAAACTCTTACGATCATCTAGTTCAACTGTTCCAACCTGGAACTACTCATCTCTTTGGGGGAATAAGAGATAATTTGCATGAATTTCTAAGACTGAAACTCTAAGTATGCATCAGAGAGAGAAAGCTGCTCCTTCTGAGCATGAATTCTGGAAGACAGTGTAGGAAAGTCCTAGATGCATTCTTTGAGATACAACCACATAATAAGATATGCCACTCTACGCAGTAAGTATCTAACATTAGTTGGACTATTTGAGCAAGTCCTAACCTGCCCCTGCCATCAGAACTGGACACAACATCCATCTATTTTCTTGTCAGACTCATTTGTTGAGCAAAAGAAAAAAAGGGGGTATATGTTCTTTTATTTTTTTAATAATCACCATTAGATAAGACAGTAAGAAGAGAAGATTAATACAGACAGAATGCAGAATTGGCTAAGTTGAGCTTTCTTCCATGTTGCCCTATTTTTCCTGGGAGAACAGCACTACTTCCTACTATATTACCACATAGAAAGGTATCTTTGAGCACACACTCACATGACTGCTTTCACCATGCCCTCCCTGATGGTATAGGTCCTGATTCTGTGAACTGGAAGCCTCTGGGTTGTTAAGCTCACACAGAAACTCTCTTCTATCGTTTCAGTCCCCACACCTAGAAAAAAGCAAAAGGAAACATAATAAGTTCAGAATAACTTATTAAATTACTCTAAAATAAAATAAGATTATAAAACCATGTGAGAAATAATTCACATAGGCACCCTGAGTCTCTTGTGTACATTATATATTGTGGTAAATGTTTGGCTGATTTTAAAAGTAGTATTGTTTGAGGAATTTCATAATGAAAGTAACAAGGTGGCCAGGCATGGTGTGGACTTGTTTAATCCAGGCATTGGGAATCAGAGGTACGTGACTCTCTGTTTACATGGTGAGTTTGGGGCCAGCCAGAACTGCATCAGTGAGACATTACCTTAAAAACGAACACATAGTAACAAGGTGTTATCTATCTTGGCATATTTTATTAAGACAACTATGATAACAGAGTCCCCATGGACACTCTCAACAGCTACCTACTTAGCAGTGTCCTTTTGTATCCTGAATGTCAAAGGCATTAATTCAGATGGGACCTGACCCTGTTTTATGGAGTACATGTTATAGCTCAGTAATCATGAAATCAGAGAGGCAAAGGAGTTCATTTTAAATACTAACCTTGCTGTAAATTAGATAAGAGTGATGCAATCAGTTATCATTCAAGGAAAGAACACAGCTCATTTTTGACTGAACAAATAAACTCACATGTTCTCATTTTTAATAGTCCCATGTGGAACATAGTCTGGAAGTTTCCCCAGGATTTGTTATAAGGAATGGACCAAGTGGGGATTAATCTCTTAAATTCATAACACTACCTTCCATTGCAGGAGAAAAAAAAACCTCCTAAGAGTGTCAATGAGATGAAGAAGTTGGTAAAATCTAAATAGGCAAAGTTTCTAACTGCTCATTCCCTCATTGGCTAGAGCTACTGCTATGTGCTTCACAGCAGCAGAAGGTCCAAGTAACCACTGGTGGGATTGCATCTGAACTGGAGTGTTGCTGCCACAGGAAGGCATTTGTCTACAACATGGAACCAGAAGCTGTTTGCTCACACTGCTTTCCTTCATGGCTCCTTTCCTCCGTTCTCAATGCCAATCTGCCCATTTCCTACTTTCTACCTTTGTCCATGTTGAACTTTTCTGGACTCAACAGGAAGAGAAAAATCTGCCCTCTTAGCTTTCCCTCATCACTTAAGAACAACACGTGTTGGTGTCCAGTGCACATGGATACCAAAAGCCAGCAGAAGCCTATTGTCCTCAGCAGGACTTCCGCTGCTTCTCAGCAATGCCTGCAGCCTGTCAAAGTATTGCTTCACATCTGCTGCAGAATTAAGTCAAAGCAAAGATTAATTTTTGCCTCATTTTGACACCACTAAGACACTAGTAAGGTTTTAAAAAAAACAAAAGGGCTGGAGAGATGGCTCAGCCGTTAAAGGCTAGGCTCACAACCATAAATATAAAAAAAAAAAAAAAAAAAAAAAAAAAAAAAAAAAAAAAAAAAAAAAAAAAAAAAAAAAAAAAAAAAAAAAAAAAAAAAAAAAAAAAAAAAAAAAAAAAAAAAAAAAAAAAAAAAAAAAAAAAAAAAAAAAAAAAAAAAAAAAAAAAAAAAAAAAAAAAAACCCTCCAAGTAGAAAACTTGGGACTCTTAGAGCAAGTTTCTGGTTCACTAGCTCCTGCAAACTGCCAAGGTGACTGTCCTGGTCTGAGACGCAGCAGGGCTCAGTAAAAAAATAAACAAAAGGAGCTGAGAGGTACACCACTCATCTCAGCAAAATGCCAGCCATCTATCAGCATGAGACCTAATTGAATATCCTTGGAGCATTTTTTCTTCAACAATATTTCTTCTTTTGCTCAATGTCAAGGATTTCCAGATTGTGGTAGAACCTATGCTGAAGTTATGGTATTACAGACTAAGTG
Source organism: Sigmodon hispidus (assembly GCA_004025045.1). Classification (NCBI taxonomy): domain Eukaryota; kingdom Metazoa; phylum Chordata; class Mammalia; order Rodentia; family Cricetidae; genus Sigmodon; species Sigmodon hispidus. The sequence continues at coordinate 13,494 of PVIH01023644.1, read as the reverse complement.
TACAGAACATAATACAAATACGTCTATAAATTACCTCCAGCCAATAGGAAAAGGTGACCCTTTAGGAAACATTGACAGAACGTTCAGCTATAGCTCAGTGCATCTGCATCTCACCTGGGTTTATCTTCCAGGTTTATTAGTCAACCAAGTATGGATTATCTGTACATTCACTATGAAAGGCTATCTTACAAGCTCAAGAAGTCTATCATAAATGATAATATTCACAGCAATCTTGGCAGTCTCTTCTATTTACTGAAAATAATATTGATTCTTCTTGATATAAAGATTTGAGCTTTTTGTCATTTTTTTGATGTTTTCAAGCAGAAAAACATAATTTTGCTCCCATACATAAATATTTGAGCTCATTCCTAACTGTGATAAAACTTTAAGTGTCTGAGAATTTATCAAATCAATATTAAGCAAATAAAAGCATTGGTAATCATTGCCAGCATTAATAAAATACCGTTATGAGGAGATCTGATGTGCTTAACGAATCATCAGTGAAAAAAAATAAATTTTATTCCATTTTAATTCCAGCTTCAGTGCTCAATGTGTAGAAAAAAATATATATAACACTCAATTTTAAAAAAAAGCAAGAATCCAAAATGCTGAGAGTTGAAATAATATTCCTTTTTTGAATATGGGTAGTTTGAGGCTTACCTGGACAAAAAAGTTTATTCTAGTCAAAACCCAAGACAAACCTAGTGTATGGCCCACCTGTTTCTTATCCCATTAACAGCTGCTCATCTTACCTTCCACAGCGCATGGAATGAGGCAGCAGAGTCCCAAGAAAGTCAGCAGGAGAAGTCTCATGGCTGAGGTCTTGCTGAACTGTGCAAGGACAGTGTGGATCAGATCCTCAGGAGCCCTTTTATTTCCCCCATTGGTCAGCACACTTCCTGTGGTGAGAGGGGGCTTTCAGGGTGGGTGTTGGAACCATGGAAACTCTTTGCAACACTGATGATATTTTTTTGCTTTAAACACAAGTTCCTTTGCCGTGTACCAACATGATACCTTGTGGCCGTCCCCACCCCCCTGTCCCCGCAATGTGGTAAATGTGACAGTGAAAGCAAATGTGCTCATGAAATGGAATGTAGCTGTCTCCTAAAGTCAGATCTTCCGGCCCAAAGGCTCGCTGGTGACATGGCTCAGGGCAAAGGAAATGAGCTGGTGTGGTCACTGTGGTCCATCCCACCTGCCTCCTGTGACAGAAAGCCTCTGCAACCAGAGACCAGCAGCCCATGATGCCCCTTCCTGACGCCTCATGAAAGCAAAAGAAGACTGCAGATACCCTGGAGTCTCCTGCCTTTTCTTCTCATTCTTCTCCTCTATCTTTACTTTGTTTACTCCCATTTCTTCAAACTACTGGAAGAGGAACATTTAAATTAGTGTTTACAGCATGTAACACATGCATAATTGTGGTGTACGAGAAACACATACACAAATATATCTAACCTTATTGAAAAATTTTTCTACAATCTTATGTTAAAGACACATGAGAGAATGTTAGAATGTCCCAAGGGAGATGGAGGGATGGATCCATGGTTAAAGGTGCTGCTCTTTCAGAAGATGAGAGTTTCACTCCTAGCACCCAAGTCATATGATTCACAACCACCTGTAACTCCAGCTCCAGGGAATCTGACAAGTAACTGGACACAGATGTTAAGTGACATAAGCCAGGCACAGAAAGACACATTCTGTGGCCTCATGTGTTGGACATATCTACATATATACTAGATCTTATAGAAACAGAGAGCACAGTGATGGTTAACAAGGAGTTAGAAGGATGGGAGTGATGCTAGTCATAGCACACCCAATACCATTTAACAGGAAAAATATTTTCAGGCAATCTATTATACAATGTTGTGAGTATGGTAACAATATATTATATTTTTGAATAATCCTGAGAGCTATTTTTAAGTGTTCTCACTTAAAAATAACTGTGAGGTAATACATATCCTGATTAATAAAAAAGTATTTATACTTCAAAATCATGTTGCAAAATACATATAACTGTGTCTTTCTATTTAAAACATAGATAAACAAGGAATAAAAACAAAAGCAAAGAGTGAAGCTTGTCCTGTGGCTGACACTGTGACTGATGGCTGAACTTCTCCTTAGCATATTCAAATGAAATTCCCTAAACTCTCAGCATGACTCCTCACTTTGTGTTTGTGGAAACAAACAGTCTGTCTCTGGCATAGAACTAGGCAACAAGCCAGCATACATCCAGTGCAAAGCAAGCATCAAATTTAAAAAGCATCCTGTCAGTAGCAGCCATGACAAAGAAATTAGGATAACAGTATGACCCCCATACTTACCTTTGCAAGTGTCAAAAATTAATAACTGTGGTACTAGTACTATGATGCCTGACATGGAGCAGCCTATCACTTAGGATATTAAAAATTGATATATGTTTTCATAACTCACTGGGAAAATGTGTTCTTCGGTTACATCTCATTAGTGAGGAGCATTTCCCTGGTGCCACCTAGAAATAAAAACTGAAGGAGGAAGAATGAGGAACAGCCAGGAAATGCGATCAAACTTTGTGCCCAGAACAAAGAATAAATAAAATCTGCCATTTCCTGCCATAACTACATAATTAATCCAACTATGTACTTAGAGTTTAGTTTTTTAAAGAACAAAAATGAAAGAAAGATGACTGAGGTCATTATTTTCTTTTAAACATACCCTTATATATGGCTTTTAGATCATAGCTACTTTAACTCCTAAAGAGTTTGCTTTATATCTTTTCTGATAAATATAGTATGATTATTATGAAAAAGAGAGAGGGAGACAGGAATGAACAGGGTGCCATGTACACAGAGGCCAGAAACAGGCATCAGATACCCTGGACCTGGAATTACAGGCTGTATAAACTACCTAACCTGAGTGCTTGGAATTAAACTCAGGTCCTCTGAAACAGTAACAAGTGCTTGTATGTGGTGGGACTGTTCTCTGTATGTAATTCTGTAAATAAAGCACTGCTTTGGCCTATATGGAGCACCATAGAAGTGGGTAGAGGATCAGAGGAGAGACAGGTAGAAGGAAGGCAGAGTCAATCAGACTCCATCCAGCTGTCAAAGGAACAGCATGTAGGAATACAGGTATGGGCCATTGGGCCACGGTCACATCGCCAGGTAGATTAATGAAAATGGGTTGAATTAAGATGAAAGAGCTAGCTAGCAACATGCCTGAGACATGGGCCAAACAGTATGAAATTAATATAAGTGTCTGAATCATTTCTTTGGGGGAATAACAGCTACCATGGGCAAGGTCAGATCTCTGGCACAAATGAGACCAGAAATCATTTACAGCACTTGTAACCACTGAGCAACTCTCCAAATGCTAGAAAAGTTTTCTAGTTTTTGTTTATTTAAGTAATATTGATCCAAATTCCACTACCCAGAGGTAACCACTTAATCATTGAGGATGAACCTTCCTCTAAATTTCTCTTAGATAAATATGCCCATGAATGTATCATTCTGCCCTCTCTGTACAGCATTCAATGGTGCTAGATTCATTTTATATGTACAGTGTGTGGGGCTTTGTGCTAACACTAAAAGGCCTTAGTCTATTTTGTTCTTCAAGCAATATGATGCATTAAGTTGAATTCTTTTCTACATTTAATAGATGAGAAGCTGCCTTTTGCAGAAGTTAAAAAGTTGAGTCATCCACATGCTCTCCCAAAGCTCAAGAAGGCAGAGATTCAAACTCAGGTCTGCCAGACTCCAATGACAAGCTACTAAATTGTACTATGCTCTCAAATAATGTTTGACATAGTTTATCACCTTCTGATGCGTCTTCCCATTATTCCTTTTATTTAACCCACAATCACATAATGATGAAAATACACGTTTTGAAAACTTTCTGTGCTATTGGAAAGATCTCTTTAACATTCCTCCAGGAAGCTTACTTGAGGCTCCGTTTAATCTGAGATAGGCCACTTTCCTTAAATGTCATGTAAAGGTTAAATGTACAAAAAATAATGTTGTCTGAAAGATAGCTGTCAATGATCAAGGCATGTTCACTGATCCTACAGATTCAAACTTGTGGTGTAAAAGGCTCAGAGAACCCCACAGAAGCAAAGGCAGGTAGAGTGTAAGAGCCAGAGAAGACAGAGGACACTGAGAAAACAAAGCCCTCTAAATTAGCATGATCGAAGCTCCTATGAACTCACAGAGACTAAAGCAGCAAGCTCTGGGCCTGTGCAGGTCTGTGCCATGTCTTCTGCAAATGGCTTCCAGTTTAGTGTTTTGCTGGGACTCCTGAGTGTGGTCCTTGTGCTTTCTCTTGGGCTCTTTTTCTTCTGCTTCTTTGTTTGTCCAATCACAATGTTTCTATTTTATCCTATTGTATTCTATTGTTATCTCTTTAAAAAGAAAGTCAATTTACAAGTACTGACATTATCATATGGCACTCTGGCTTTATAGTTAGGTGTAATTATGCTTAATTTATACTCCTACTAATAAGATGTGAATGGATCTGTTTCTCTAGTCTTTTCCAATGCTAGATTTTTAATAAGCCAATTTAGCCATTGAAAACAAATATGTATAAATTATTGATAATTACTTATTGCTGCTCAATCTTAACTGTTCCAAAAGTAAATATTTTTTTAAATTCCTTATGAACTTTGTTCTCATTACTGCTTACCATTTTCTCTTTTTTTTTTCTTTATGAAAGTTCATTTATCACAACTATGTCTTCATTAAATTTCAAGCAACAGCATGTTAGGAATACATAAAAAGGTATATCCCTAGGGATATACCTTGTTTGCAAAAGAAACCTTATATACTACCAACAAACTTCAATCGTGTCTGTTCTCACTGAAATTTTCAGCCTTAAGAACATAGACACATTTTTTTTTTTTTTACTATTTCTTCTCTGAGATCTAGACCAGGAATTTCTATAAAAGAGAAATTTTCCAACAGCTCTGACATTTGGAGGAAAGAGTGTCCTCAGATCTCTGAGGCACAGCACTCTGTGTTTACCCAAAGCTTTTCTACACAGGGTCTCTTGTTAAGCAGTTGACTTGTCACAAAGAAAGCTACCAGGAGAAGTTCTATCACAAATGGGTCTTAAAGAACCATTCAGTCCTTGGGGTTTTCAGTGATACAATCCTCCCATCTTTACATTGGAAACTGAATTTGTCCACATCATGGTATTAACTGGAGGGTTTTTGTGTTATGAACACATGGTGCCTACATCCACAATAAAGGATCAGAATTCCTTTAGCAAAATGTGGCCAGCCTAACATTTCCTAAAGGTTATTGACTACAACAGCCTTTCATGGGAGATGTCAACTAGAATAAACATTTATCAGACTCATGGACTCTGTCTCCTAAAGGTACATTAAAATTGTACATGATGAGTGGATTGCTAAACATGGAAGTCCAGACTAGGGCCTTCCTTGGAGCAAGAGAAACTAGAGAGAGATTGGTAGTGAACTCAACATAGCTGGAGGTAAGAACTTGATAAGCGTTAGAGGTTCATTGGATTATAAATTTATCTGTAGAATTTCTTCCTGGGGACAAATCCTAATTTTATTGCATTTTTCAGTGGTGATGGTGATGGTGGTGATGATGGTGATGGTGGTGGTAGTGGTGATGGTGGTAATGGTGGTGGTGATGGTGGTAATGGTGATAGTGGTAGTGATGGTGGTGGTGGTGATGGTGATGGTGGTGATGGTGGTGCTGGTGGTGGTGGTAATGGTGGTGATGGTGGTGGTGGTGGTGGTAATGGTGATGGTGGTGATGGTGGTGCTGGTGGTGGTGGTAATGGTGGTGATGGTGGTGATGGTGGTGGTGATGGTAGTGATGGTGGTGATGACAGTGGTAGTGGTGATGGTGGTAATGGTGGTGG
>PVIH01023643.1:0-24396 GCA_004025045.1 Sigmodon hispidus | reverse complement strand
CTGGAGGATTCTGATATTTCAGGTCTTGAAAGATTATGGGATTTGTAGTCCTGAAACATTTTGGGATTTGTAGCCCTGGAAATTTCTGGGATTTGTAGAAGAAAATAATTCAGAGAATTGTAGTCCTGGAGGATTATGGGATTTGTTTCCAAAGAGGATTCTATGATTTGTACCCATCCAGCATTCTGGGAATCTTAGTTTTGGAGAATCCTGGGGTTTGTAGCCCTGGAAGATTTTGGGATTTGCAGTCATGAAGGATTCTGGGATTTTTAGTCTTGGAGGTTTCTGGGAATTATACTCTCCGAAAATCATGTGATTTGTTCCCATTTTGCTTCTTGAATTTGTAGTCCTGAAAAATTCTGGGACTGTTAGCCCAGAAATATTCTCGAAATTGTCGTTTGGGAGGATCCTTGGGTATGTAATGCTGGAAGAGTGTAGGATTTGTAGGCCTTGAGAATTCTGTGATGTGTAGTGCAGTAGAATTCTCAGAATTGTAATCTTGGATATTATGGGATTTGTTTATAAAGAGGATTCTGGTATTTGTACTCTTGCAAGAGTCTGATAAAAAGTGAGGGCATCTATTAGAGATATTATGGCAAAATGCAGGGACATCTATTAGAGATGCAAGGTACTTCTGGGGCACAGGGTCATGGGAGGATCATGGGAGTGGCGTCATTTGGGCTGGCAAGCACCATACTGCACAGTCTCTGTTAGGGGCATATGTTTGATGTACAGGATGTGTGTTGACAGGATGTTTATGAGAGACATTATGGTAAAGTGTAAGGGCATCTATTAATGATATTATGGTAAAACATAGTGTCGTCTATTAGATACATTATTATAATATGTGGGTACATCTATTAGAAACATCATGGTAATGTGTGGTGGCTTCTATTAGACACATTATTGTAAATTGAGATTGCTTCTATTATACACATTAAGGTAATTTGAGAAGGCATCTATTATAGACATTACAATAAAAAGCAAGGACATCTCTTAGAGACATTATGGTAAGGTGCTAGGGTAACTATTATCAGCACTATGGTAAAGTGAGTGGGCATCTATTAGTGACCTTATGGTAAGTTTCCAGCGTGGCATTTAGTTTCATTATCGGTATATGTGAGTGTGCCTATTTTAGACAATATGGTAAGGAGTGTGGACATTTATTAAAGAAATTACGGTAAAGTGCAATGACATCTATTAGAGACATGACGGTCACTACATTACACTACAGTGGGAGGGCATCTATGTGAGACATCACAGTAAACTGCGAGAGCATCAATTTGAGACATTACGATAAAGAGCAGGACGTCAATTGGAGACATTATGGCAAAGTTTGAGGACATATATTACAGACATTATGGTAGTTTGTGAGGTCGTATATTAGAGACATTATGATAAATTGCAAAGGCCTCTATTAGAAACATTAAGATAAAATGTGAGAGCATGTATTAGAGATATTACAGGAAATTTGGGAGAATGCCCATTAGAGACATTATGGTAAATTGGGAGGGATCTATAAGAGCTGTTACAGTAAACTGTGAAGGCATCTATTACCGACAATATGGTAAATCCCAGAATCTTTAGGGGATAAAAATCCCAGAATCCTCTAGAGCTATAAATCCCATAAACCTTCAGGACTACAAATCATAGGATCTTCCAGACCTACAAATCCCAGAATTCTCCAGGCAACAATTACCAACATTATCCAAGAGTACAAATCCAGAGCCTTTCAGGACTAAAATTTCCAAAGTCCTGCACTGTTTCCAGAGTTTTCCTAGGCAACAATTCCAAAAATCTTGCAGCGGTATATATCCCAGAATCCTCTAGGCATACAAATCCCAGAAGCAAAATGGCAAAAAAATCACAGTATTTTCAAGGACTACAAATAACAGAATTTTCATGTACTACCAATCCCATAATCCTCCAGGGTTCAAATCCCAGAACATTCCAGGGCTACTAATCCAAAATCTTACAGGAATTCAATTCCTGGAATATCCCAGGACTAAAAATCCCATAAGCTTTCAAGGAAAGACATATCAGAATCCTCCAGGACTACAAAACCTAGCTCTGTGTAGGACTACAAATCCCAGAATCCTCACAGACTACAAGTCCCAGAATACTTCTGGGCTACACATCCCTGAATCCTCCAAGACTACAAATCCCAAAATCTTATGGGACTACAATTCCCAGAATATTCCAGGGCTACAAATACCAGTTTTTCAAGACTACAAATACTAAAACCCTCCATTAAATCAAATTACAGAGTCATCCAGAGCTATAATTTTCAGATCTTTCAGGACTGCAGGCCCCAGGATCCATTAGGGGTTCAAATTCCAGAATACTCCAGGGCTACAAATCCTAAATCCTTTGGAACTACAAATCCAGAAAATCTTCAGGGCTACAAATCCCATGAACATCCAGGACTACAAATCCAAAAATCCTCCAGAACTACAATTCTCAGAACCCTCCAGGATTACAAATCTCAGAATTATTCAGGACTACAAATCCGAGAATCTTCTGAAGACTACAAATCCCATGATCCCCCAGGACTACAATTCACAGAATCCTCAAGGGCTAAGGATCAAGAATTCTTGATGACTATAATTCCCAGACTCCTGCACTGGTACAAATCCCAGAATTCTCTTCAGGAACAAATCCAATAATCCCCAATACTACAATTGCCAGAATTCTATTGCACTCCAAATCACAAATTCCTCTAGTACTACAAATCCCAAAATCCTCAAAGACACCCTCCACTGGCGTCTACTAGAGGCATTATAGAAAAGTGCAAGGGTATCTATTAGAGACATTATAATAAACTGAAATTGCTTCCATTTTAGACATCATGGTAATTTGCAAGGGCATCTATTGGAGACAGAATGGTAAAGTTTGAGGGCTTCTCTTAAAGACATTGTGGGAAAGGGCAAGAACATTTATTAGAGACATTACAAAATATTGCAAGCATGTCTATTAGAGACATTATGGTAAATTGTGAACATATCTATTAGAAACATTACTATAAAGTTCAGGGTGGTTATTAGTTATATTACAATAAAAAGCAAGGGCGTCTATTTGAGACTTTATAGTAAATTGCAAGGGCGTCTACCAGAGACATCAAAGTTATTTGTTAGGGTGTCTATTAGAGTAATTACGGTAATGCCTGGGCATCCATTATAAACATAACAGTAATATGCAAAGGCTTCTACTAGGGATATTACGGTAAATTGTGAGGGTGTCTATTATAGACATTATGGTAAATTCCCAAAGTGACTATTAGAGACATCCCAGTAAATGGGTGGGTGTGCACTAGAAACATTATGGTCCATGCCAGGGTGTCTATTAGTGACATTATGGTCAATTGAGATTGCTTCTATTATAGATATTATGGTAAGTTGCTAGGGCGTCTATTAGAGATATTACAGTAAATTGTAATTGCGTCTATTAGACACATTACAGTAAAGTGCCAGGGCATCTATTGTAGACATTATAGTAAATTTCAAGTGCATCTATTACAGACATTATTGTAAATTGCGAGGGCATGTACTGAAGACACATCGGTAAATTGCAAACACCTCTATTAGAGACATTAATGTAAATTGTGAGGGTGTCTATTAGAAACATTATGGTAAATCAAGGACGTATATCAGAGGCATTACAGTAAAGTGCGAGGCATCTGTAGGACACATTATGGTAATTTGTGAGCATGTTTATTAGAGACACTATGTTAAAGAGCAAGGGCATCTATTAGAGATATTACAGTAAAGTGGAAGGGCATCTATTAAAGATATTATGGTAAAATGTAAAGGCTAGTATTAAAGATATTACAGTAAATTGGGTGTTTGTCAGATAGAAATATGATAAAATCGAGGGCGTATATTAGAGGCATTAAGGTAAATTGTGAGGACGTCTATTAGAGACATTACGGTAATGTGTGAAGGAGTGTATAGAAGCAATTACAGTAATTTGAGTGCACATTTATTAGATACATTCTGGTAAATTTCATGTTCGTCTATTAAAGACAATATGGTAATGTGTGGCTGTCTATTATAAATATTACGGTAAATTGTGAGGGCAAATATTAGAGACATTATGGTATTTTCCAGAATCCTCTGAGTCACCAAATCTCAGAATCCTCCTGGACTACAAATCCCAGGATCCTTTAGGGCTCCATCCTAGACTCCTTATTGACTACAACCCAGAATCTTCCAGGTCTACAAATCCCATGATCCTCCAGAAGTACAATTCCCAGAATCCTCCAGGGTTAAAAAATCCCAAAATCCTTCAAGACTACAAATCGCATAATCCTCCATGACTACAATTCACTAAATCCTGTGGACTAAAATTCCAAGATTCCTGCACAGGTACAAATCCCCGAATCCTCTTTGGAGACAAATCCCATAATCCTCTATGACTACAAATCCCAGAATCCTCCAGGACTACAAATCCCAAAATCTTCCAGGACTACAAATCCCATAATCTTTCAAGGCATGAAATATCAGAATCCTTCAGAACTGCAAAACCCAGGATAGTGTAGAACTACAATTCCCAGAATCCTCCAGGTTTAGATGTAAAAGAAACCTCCCAGACTTTAATTCCCAGAATACTCTGGGCTACAAATCACAGAATCTTCCAGGACGAAAAAACAGAGAATCAAAATGGACACAAATCACAAAATTTTGCAGGACTACAACTCCCAGAATCCTCCAGTACTACAAATCCCATAATCCTCCTGGACTGCAATTCCCAGAATACTTCTGGAATACAAATTACACAATCCTCAAGGTCTACAAATCCAATAATCTTCCAGATGCAAAATGGCAAAGAATCCTCAAATCCTCCAGGACTAAAATTCACAAACTCCTACATGGATACAAATCCCAGAAATTTCCTGGAGGACATAACCCAGAATCCAAATGGTGACAAATTCCAGATTCTCTGGGACTACAAATCCCAAAACTTCACATGAATATAAATCCCAGAAGCAAACTGGCAACAAATACCAGAATTTTCCAAAACTACAACTCCCATAATCCTTCAGAGTTTCAATCCCAGAATCCTGCAGGACTAAAACTCCCAGTACCCTCCATGACTACTAACACCAGATTTTTCAAGGGCTAAAAATCCCAGAATCTTCCTGTACTACAAGTCCCAAAATCCTCCACGGGTTCACATCTCAGAATCCTCCAGTGCTACAAACTCTATATCCTTAAAACCTACAATTTACAGAATTCTCCTGGGCTCAAATTCTAAGAATCCTCCAGTACAACAAATCCCAGAATCCTCCAGTTCAACCATTACCAGTATTATTTAGGACTACAAATCCTATCACTGAGAAACAATAACCAACTAACCAGCCATAAACCACTAACCCTAACCAAGGAACCCTTCCTACTAACAATCCTAACCAACTAACCGACCTTAGACCCTAACTCTAACCCTAACTCTAATCCTAAACAACTAATCAACTCTAACTCACTAACTAGCCATAAACTACTAAGGTAACAGGCAAGGGAGTCTATTAGGGACATGACGGTAAATTGTGAGGGCACCTATTAGAGATATTATGGTAAGTTGTGAGGGTGTCTATTAGAGACATTACGATAATTTAGAGGGGGTTTATTAGAAACATTATGGTAAAAATCGAGGGCATCTATTAAAGACATCATGGTAAATTGTAAGGGCATCTGTTAGAGATATTAGAGAAATTTGTGTGTGTGTCTGTTAGAGAAATTATGGTAAAGGGCATGAGCATTTATGAGAATCATTACTGTAAAGTATGAGGGCTTCTATTAGAGACATTATGGTAAGTTGTGAGGGTGTCTATTAGACACATTACGATAATTTAGAGGGGGTTTATTAGAAACATTATGGTAAAAATCGAGGGCATCTATTAAAGACATCATGGTAAATTGTGAGGGCATCTGTTAGAGATATTAGAGAAATTTGTGTGTGCGTCTGTTAGAGAAATTATGGTAAAGGGCATGAGCATTTATGAGAATCATTACTGTAAAGTATGAGGGCTTCTATTAGAGACATTATGGTAAGTTGTGAGGGAGTCTATTGGAAACACGGTCAATTGCGAGGGCCTCTATTAGAGACATTATGGTAAATTGCGAGTGTGTCAATTATAGACATTATGGTAAATTGCAAGGGTGTCAATTAGAGACATTATAGTAAATTGCGAAGGCATCTATTAGAGACATTATATTACATTGCCAGTGAGTCTATAAGTGACATTACGGTAAAGTGTGAAGGATGTATTATAGGCATTACGGTAAAGTAGGAGGACGTCTAATAAATCTCAGAATCCTCCAAGACTAAAAATCCCATAATCCTTCATGGCTACAAATCCCAGAATTCCTCATGGGTAAAAAACTCATAACCCTCCATTGCAATTAATCACAGAATTCTCCAGGGCTAAAATTCTTATAAATCTACCAGGTCTTCAAAATCCCATAATCCTCTAGAGCTACTAATCCCACAATCCTGGAAAACTACAAATCCCAGGATTTCAGGACTACAAATCCCAGGATCCTTTATGGCTACATCCTACACTCCTTATGGCCTACAGTCCAGAATCCTCCAGGCCTACAGATCCCATGATCCTCCAAAAGTACAATTCCCAGAATCCTCAAGGACTACAAATCCCAGAATCCTATGCGAGTACAAATTCTAGAATTCGACAAGACCACAAATTCCAGAATTTTCCAGGGCTAAAATACCCAGAGTTTATTGGAGCTACAAGTCTCAGAGACCTTCAGGACTACAAATCCCAGAATACTACAGGGCTTAAAATCCCAAAATCCTCCAGGGCAACAAATCCCAGAATCCTCCAGGAGTATATAACCTAGGATCATCCAAGACTACAAATCCTAGAATCCTCCAGGACTACAAATCCCACAATCCTCCAGGGCTACTAATCCAGAAATCCTCCAAGACTGCAATTCTCAGAATTTTCCAGGACTACAAGTTCCAGAATCCTCCAGGACTAAAATTCCCAGACTCCAGTGCAGGTTCAAATCCCAGAATCCTCTTTGGAGAATCTCATAATCCTCCAAGGCTAGAATTTCCAGAATCCTAAAGGACTACAAATCCCAGAATCCTCCAGAGATAATAATTACAGAATCTTCTAGAATGACAAATCCCAGAATTATCTAGGACTAAAAATCCAAGGATCCTCCAAGCCTAAAAATCCCACATTCTTCCAGAGTTAAATATCCCAGAATCCTCCAGTAGTACACAATCGAGATATCTCCAGAACTACAAATCCCAAAATCCCCTAGGACTACAAATCCCAGAATCCTCCAGGGATAAAAATCACAGAATCTTCTAGAGTGACAAATCCCAGAATTATCTAGGACTAAAAATCCAAGGATCCTCCAAGCCTAAAAATCCCACATTCTTCCAGAGTTAAATATCCCAGAATCCTCCAGTAGTACACAATCGAGATATCTCCAGAACTACAAATCCCAAAATCCTCCAGGGCTACAAATCCCACAATCCTCCAGGTCTACAAATCCCAGAATCCTCCAGAGCTGCAAATCACAGAATCCTGACAAAATACAAATGACATAATCCTTCAGAACTGCAATAAAATGAAGCATCCAGGGATCAATTCAGAATCCTTCAGGGCTACAACTCCCAGAATTCTCCAGGACTACAAATCCCAGAATCCTCCAGGGCTACAACTCCCACAATCCTCCAGGGCCACAAATCCCTGAATCCTCCATGGATACAAATTCCATAATCCTCAAGGGCAACAAATTCCAGAATTCTGCAAAGCTACAAATCCCAGAAACCTCTGCACTACATATCAGATAATGTATCAGGACTACAATACCCAGAATCCTCCAGTACTTCAAATCCCATAATCCTCCAGGACTACAATTCCAACAATCTTCCAGGGCTACAAATCCCTACTCCTGCACGGGTACAATACCCAGAATTCTCTTCAGGGACAAATCCCAGAATCCTACTGGGCTACGTATGCCAAAATCCTCCAGGACTACATGTCCCAGGATCCTCGCAGACTACAAATCCCAGAATCCTCCAGGACTACGTATTCCAAAATCCTCCAGGACTACATGTCCCAGGATCCTCCCAGACTACATTTCCCAGAATAATTCTGGGTTACAAATCTCAGAAACTTCCAGGACTACAAATCCCAGAATCCTTCAGAGTTTTGCATCCTAGGATCCTCCAGGGCTCAAAAATCCCAGAACCTTCCAGTACTACACATCCCAGAATCCCAAAGAGTGACAAATCCTAGAATCCTCCAGGTCTACAAATTCCAGAATCCTCCAGGACTCCATATACCTGTAGTAGCCCTAAAGCATTATGGGATTTGTAGTCCTGGAAGAATCTGCAGTATTAAGTTCAAAAGGTTTCTGGGAATTGTAGTCCTGGATGATCATAAGATTTGTTGCCTTGGAGGATTGTGAAATTTTTAGTCCTGGGGTATTCTGGTATTTGAACCCCTGGAGGATCCTGGGACTTGCAGTCCTGAAGGATTCTGACATTTGTATCCCATGAGGGTCCTGGGACTTGTAGTCCTGAAGGATTCTGGAAATTGTAGCTCTGGATGATTCTGTGATTTGTAGTCCAGGAAGGTTCTAGGATTTTTAGTCCTGGATAATACTGGAAAATCTTGTCCTGTAGGATTCTGGGATTTGTAGTACTGAAGGATTCAGGGCTTTCTAGGACGGTAGGATTCTGGGATTTGTCGTCTTGGAAGAATCTGGGAATTGTAGTCATGTAGGATACTGGAAAATATAGCCAGGGAGGATCCTATGATTTGAAGTCCTGGAGGATTCTGGGATTTTTAGCCTTGTAGGATAGTTGTAATTGTACCCCAGTAGAATTCTGGGAATTGTAGTCCTGGAGGATCCTAGGATATATGGCCCTGGATGATTGTGGAATTTGTAGTTCTGTAGGATTCTCAGTTTTATACCACAGGAGGCTTTTGGGATATTTAGCCCTGGAGGATTGTGGGATTTTTAGTGCTGGAGAATTATGGAGTTCATGGTGATGAAGAATCCTGGAATGTCACCATTTGCTGCTGGGACCCTGTGATATGTATCCCTGGAGAATTGTGGGATTTGTAGTTCTGGAAAATTCTTGATTTTGTACTGCTGGAGGATTCTGGGACATTTAGCCCTGGAGGATTGTGAAATTTTTAGTCCTGGAGGATCCTTTGATTTTTAGACCTGGTGGATTATGAGATTTTAATTGCAAAGAATTCTGGGAATTGTATTCCTGGAGGAATCTGGAATTTGTAGCCCTTGAAAATTCTGGGATTTGTAGACTTGGAAATTCATAAGATTTGTATCCCTGGATGATTCTGGGATTTGTACCTATGCAGGAGTCTGGAAAATTTAGTCCTGGAGGATTCTGGGTTTCTTAGACCTTGAGGATTTTATAAATTGTAGTCCCAGAATATTCTGGGATTTGTAGTCCTGGAGGATTGTGGGATTTGTAGTCCTGGAGGATTCTTGGATTTGTTGTCTATGTGGATTCTGGGATTTCTAGCCTTGTAGGATAGTTGGAATTTTAGCCCAGGAGAATCTTGGAATTGTAGTCCTGCAGGATTTGGGGATCTGTAGTCCTGGAGGATTTTGGGATTTGTATCCCTGGAGCATTCTGGGATTTGTAGTACTGGAGGATTCTGGAAATTTTAGTCTTGGAAAATTCTGAGATTTGTTGCCATTTTGCTTCCGGGATTTGTAAACCTGGAAGATTTTGCAATTTATAGCCCAGTAGAATTCTGAGAACTGTAGTCTTCGAGGATACTGGCTTATGTAGCCCTGGAGGATTGTGGGATATTTAGGCATGGAGGATCCTTTGTTTCATAGTCCTGGAGGATACTGGGATTTCAGGCACAGAAATTTTATGGGATTTGTAGCTGTGAAGGATTCTGGGAATTATAGCCCTGGAGGATTCTCGGAATTGTAGTTCTGGAGGATTCTGGGATTTATATCCTGGAGGATTATAGGATTTGTTGTCCTGGAAAATTCTGGGATTTTTAGCCTTGGAGGATTATGGGATTTGTGGTCTTAGGGGATTCTGTATTTGTATCCCTGGAGAATTCTGGAATTTCTAAACCTGGAGAATTCTGGGATGTGTAGTTTTGGAGCATCCTGGGATATGTAGCCATGGAAAATTCTGAATTTGTAGTTAAGGAGCATCCTGAAATATGTATCTCTGGAGGAATCTGGGATTTGAACCCCTGAGAATTATGGGATTTTTAGTCCTGGAAAATTCTGTAATTTTTGGCCATGTTGCTTCCGGGATTTATATTTCTGCAATATTCTGGAATTTGTATCCCAGGAGAATTCTAGGAATTGTAGTCCTGGAGGAACCTGGGATTTTAGCCCTGGAGGATTCTGGAGTTTGTAGTCCTGAAGGATTTTTGAATTTGTAGCTCTGCAGGATTGATGGAATTGTACTACAACACTCAGAATACTCCAGGACTAAAATACCCAGAATCCTCCAGAGGTACACATCTCAAAATCCTTCCAAACTAAAAATCTCAAAATCTTTCAGGGCTACATATCCCAGGATCCGGCAGGACAAAAAATTCCCATAATTCTTCTTAGCTACAAAGTGTAATTTGTACTACTGGAGGATTGTGGGATTGGTAGTCTTGGAAGATTATGGGATTTGTCACCCTGAGTGATTCTGGGATTTGTAGTTCTTGAGGATTGTGGTATTTGGAGTCCTGAAGGATTCTGGAATTTATAGACCTGGAGGATTCTGGGAATTTTTACTCTGAGTTTTCTGGGATTTGTAGTACTGGGAGTTTCTGAGATTTTCCCCCAGAGGATTCTGCAATGTGAAACACTGGAGGATTCTGGGATTTGTAGTCCTGGATGATTCTTAGATTTGTAACCCAGAACTATTCTGGGAATTGTAGTCTGGGAGGATCCTGGGATATGTATCCCTAGAAGATTTTGGAAAGCATAGACCTGGAAGATTCTGGGATTTGTCCCCGAAGAGAATTCTGTGTTTTGTACCCATGCAGGAGGAGGGATTTTTAGCACTGGCAAATTTTTAGAATTGTAGTCCTGGAGAATTATGGGATTTAAAGTACTGGAGGATTCTGGAACATGTAGCCCTGAAGGACTATGGGATTTGTAGCCCTGGAAGTATCTGCAGTATTAATTTCTGGAGGCTTCTGGGAATTGTAGTCCTGGATTCTCATAAGATTTGTTGCCCTGGAGGTTTGTCAAATTTTTAGTCCTGGGGTATTCTGGGATTGGAACCCCTGGAGGATCCTGGGACTTGCAGTCCTGAAGGATTCTGGAAATTGTAGCTCTGGATAATTCTGTGATTTGTAGTCCAGGAAGGTTTCAGGATTTTTAGTCCTGGATAATACTGGTAATTGTTGCCCTGTAGAATTCTGGGATTTGTAGTCCTGGAAGATACAGAGCTTTTTAGGCCTGTTGGGTTTGGGGATTTGTAGTCTTGGAAGAATCTGGGAAGTGTAGTCATATAGAATACTGGAACATATAGCCAGGGAGGATCGTGTGTTGTAGTAGTTTTTCCCGTCCTGTTTGGGTCCGGAGATTTGTGACCTTGCACACGTGTGGGGCCAGCGTTTTGGAGCCTAGTCTGTGCTTCTGCGGCTTTTGTCCCCCAAAAGAAATGAATCACACGCTTATATACTTTACACTGCTTGGCCCATATCTTAAGCACATTACTAGCTAGCTCTTTCTTCTTAGATTAACCCATTTCCATTAACCTTCCCACCACGTGGCTCAGCCCGAGGCTGGCCGGTACCTCTTACATGTCTGCTCCTTTTGGGGGTCTGATGCAGAGTGAGAAACTCCACCCTTTCCTACCTGCCTGGCTGCCTCTGATTCTCCACCCACTTCTACGGTGCCCTGCATGGGTCCAAACAGTTATTTATTTACATCGTACAGAGAACATTCCACCCTGGAGGATTCTAGGATTTTTAGCTTTGTAGGATAGTTGGAATTGTATCCCAGTAGGATTCTGGGAATCGTAGTCCTGGAGGATGCTAGGATATATAGCCCTGCATGATTTTGGGATTTGTAGTTCTGTAGGATTCTCAATTTTGTACCACTGGAAGCTTCTGGTATATTTAGCCTGGGAGGATTGTGGGACTTGTAGTCCTAGAGGATTATGGTGTTTGTGATCACTAAGGATCCTGGAATGCCACCATTTGCCTGCTTGGATTTGTTCCCCTAGGTTATTGTGGGATTTGTAGCTTTGCAGGATTCTGGAATTTATAGTCCTGGAAGGTGCTAGGATTTGTAGTCCTTGATAATACTGGTAATTGTTCCCTGGAGGATTCAGGGATTTGTAGTCCTGAAAGATCCTAGGATTTTTAGCCCTGAAGGATTCTGGAATTTACCATAATGCCTCTAATAGAAGCCCTCACAGTTTACTGTAATGTCTCTTATAGATGCCCTCGCAATTTACCATAATGTCTCTAATGGGCATTCTTGCAATATTAGTGTAATATCTCTAATACACACTCTCACAATTTACCATACTGTCTTTAATAGATATATTTGCACTTTACTGTAATATCTCTAATGCATTCCTTCAAATATTACCATAATGTGTGTAATATATGTTCTCAAACTTTAAGGTAATGTCTCTAATGGACACGCTCACAACTTACCTTAATGTGCATAATAGAAGCAATCTCAATTTACCATAATGTGTCTAGTAGAAGTGCCCCACACTTAATTGTAATATCTCTAATAGACATGTTCACAATTTATGGTAATGTCTCTAATAGAAGGTCCCACACTTTACCGTAATATCTTTAATAGATGTCTGTGCAATTTACTGAAATGTCTCTTATAGAAACCCTCGCACTTTACCATAATGTCTCTAATAAATGTACTGTGAACACACATTCCATACATCTAACATGTGTCCCAAATAGAGACTGTGCAGTATGGGGTTTACCAGCCCAAATGATGCCTCCCATGATCCTGTGACCCAAAAGTACCTTGCATCTTTAATAGACCCCCTGCATTTTACTGTAATATCTCTAATAGATACCCTTACAATTTATCAGACTCTTGCAAGAGTACAAATCCCAGAATTCTCTTCGTAAACAAATCCCATAATAATCAAGGACTACAACTCCAAGAATTCTACTGTGCTACACATCCCAGAATTCTCCAGGTCTACAAATCCTACAATCCTCCAGGGTTATATATGCCAGGATCCTTCCAAACATCAATTCCCAGAATACTTCTCAGCTAAAACTCCCAGAATATTCCAGGGTTACAAATTCAAGAAACAAAACAAAATGGCAGCAAATCACAGAATTTTTAAGGACTACAAATCCCAGAATCCTTCAGGACTTCAAATCCCAAAATTTTAGAGGGCTGCAAGTCCCAGGATCCTTCAAGACTACAAATTCCATAATCTTTCAAGATCTGAAATATCAGAATCCTTTATGACTACAAAAGCCAGGGTAGTGTAGAACTACAATTTCTAGAATTTTCCAGAGCCACAAGTCATACACTCTTCCACAGCTACAAGTCTAAGAATCATACAGGAGTAGAATTCCCAGCACACAAATAGTGACAGATCCATGATCCTTCAGGATTACAAGTCCCAAAATTTTCCAGGACCACAAATCCCATGATCCTCCAGGACTACAACTCCCAGAATCCTCCAGGGCTAAGAGTTCAAGAATATTCCAGGACTACAAATTCCAGAGTCCTACAGAGCTACAAATCCCAGAATTCTCTGGACTAAATGTATGAGGACTACAATATCCAGAATCCTCCAGGACTAAAATACCCAGAATCCTCCAGAGGTACATATCTCAGTATCCTTCCAGGCTAAGATTCCCAGAATCTTCCAGAGCTACAAATTCCATAACCTGTAAGCCTTTAGGATTCTGTGATTTGTTGTCCTTCAGGATTCAGGGACTTGTAGCACTGCAGGGTTTTGGGAATTGTAAACCTGGAGAATTGTGAGATTTGTAGTTCCAAAGGATTCTTGATTTTGTACCACTGGAGGATTCTGAGATGTTTAACTCTGGAGTATTATGTGATTTCTCCTCCTTGAGTATTATGGGATTTGTATTATGGGAGGCTTCTGTGATTTGTAGTTTTGGAGGATTTTGGGATTTGTAGTCCTGGAGTATTCTGGGATTTATACCCTAAGGGATTCTGGTATTTGTAGTTTTGGAGCATTCTGGCATTTGTACACCTGGAGAATCATGGAATTAGTCATTCTGCGGGATTCCTGCACTTGTATTCCTTAAGGATTCTGGGATATGTAGGCCTAAAGTATTCTGAAAATTGTTGTCCTGGAGTGTTTAGGAAAATGTAGACCTGGAGGATACTGGGATTTTTAGCACTGGAGTATTCTGGGAATCAGAGTCCTGGTGGATTCTGGGACTTAATGCACTGGAAGATTACGGTATTTGTTGCCATGGAGGATTCTGGAATTTTTCAGCCCAGGAAAATTCTGGGAATTGTAGTCTTGGAGGATCCTGTAAAATGAAGCCCAGGAGAATTGTGGGATTTGTAGTCCTGGAGGATTCTTGATTTTGTACCACTGGACGCTTCTGGGATATTTAGCCCTGGAGGATTGTGAAATTTTTAGACCTGCAGGATCCTTTGATTTGTAGACCTGGAGAATTCTGGGACTTGTAGACTTGCACTATCCTGGGATTCATATTCCTTGAGGATTCTGGGATTTCAGGCCTTGAAAGATTATGAGATTTGGAATTCTGGAAGATTTTGTCTACAATTCCCTGGATTCTGCAGGACTACAAATACCAGAGTCCTTCAGGACAGAAATTCCCACAATCTTCCAGGGTACAACCAGAATACTACACATCCCACCATCCTTTAGCACTACATATTTCAAAGTACTGCAATACTACACATCCCAGAATTCTTTGAGGCTATAAATCTCAGAATCCTCCAGGATTAAAAATTCTAGAATCCACCAGATATACAAATCCCAGAATCCTCCAGGGCTGCAATTCCTATGATCCTCCAGGACTACAATTCCTAGAATTCTCTTGCGCTATAATTCCAGAAATCCTCCAGGGCTGCATATCTCAGAATTTTGCAGGGCTAAAAATCCCAGAATCTCCCAGAGCTAAATATACCAGAATCCTTCTGTGGTACAAAATCCAGAATCCTCCAGCACTACAATACCCACAATCCTCCAGGGCTACATATTCTACATTTCTCCAGTACTAATATTCCCAGAATCCTCAAGGGCTACAAATCTCAAAATCTTCCACACAACAAATCCCAAAAATCTCCTGGACTACATATCCCAGAATCATCCTTGGCTACAATTTCCAGAATCTTCCAGGACTACAAATTCCAGATTTTCTTGAGGTAAAAATTCCATAATTCTTCAGGGCTACAAGTTCAAGGATTCTCCTTAAGTACACTACCAGGAATCCTCCTGGACTACAAAGCCCAGAATTCTCCAGGACTATAAATCCCCGAATCCTGCAGTAATACAAGTCTTATAATCCACCATGGATTCAAAGCCCGGAATCCTTCAGGGCTGAAATTGAAAGAATCCTCTTGAGCAACAAATCCAAAAATCCTCAAGAATGACTCTTCCCAGAATCTTTTGAGGCCACAAATTCCAGAATCCTCCAGGTCTATAAATCACAAAATTGTTTAAGGATATAAATCCTAGGATCCTCCAGGACTACTATTCCCAGAATTATAGTAGGATACAATTCCAACTATCCTACAAGGCTAAAAATCCCAGAATATTCCAGGACAACAAATCCCACAATACTTCTGGACTACAAATACCAAGATTTTCCAGGACTACAATTCACAAAAACATCCAGGCCTAAGAATCCTAGATTCCTCCAGGACGAAAAATTTCAGGATCCTTTAGGACTACAAATCCCAGAATTCTCCAGGACTACAAATCCCAGAATTCTCCAGGAGTAAAATTTCCAGACTCCTGCACAAGTACAAATCCCAGAATCTTCTTCTTAAACAAATTCCATAATCTTCAAGGACTAGATTTTTCAGAATTATACGGTGCTACACATCCCAGAATTCTCCAGACCAACAAATCCTACAATCCTCCAGGATTACATATTCCAGGATCCTCCCAAATTACAAATCCCAGAATACCTCTAGGCTAAAAATCATAGAATCTTCCAGGAATACAGATCCCAGAAGCAAAATGGCCACAAATCAGAGAATTTTGCAGGACAACAAATCCCAGAAACCTCTAGAGCTACTAATCCCAAAATTGTCCACCAGGGATAAAAATCCTAGCTAACAAATGGCAACATTCCAGGATCCTTCAGTACTACAAATACATTAATATTTCACAGCTACAAATCCCACAATCCTCAAAGACTAGAAATACCGGAATTTTCCAAGACTACAAATCCCTGAACCTTCCCGGACTATAATTCACAGAGTCATTGATAGCTACAATTTTTAGATCCTTCAGGACTGCAAGTCCCAGGATCCTTTAGGGATTCAAATCCCAGAATTCTTGAGGACTGCATATCCTACATCCTCCAGTGCAATGAATCTTATGATCATCCAGGACTACAAATCCCAGAATCCTCTAGGACTACAATTCCCAGAAACTTTCAGTACTAAAAACTGCAGAATCTTCCAGGACTACAAATCCCAGAATCCTCCAAGACTAAAATTCCCAGAATACTCCAGGCTACAAATCTCAGTATCCTTTGGGACTACAAATCTAGGATTCCTCCAGGGCTACAAATCCCAAAATGCTCCAGGACTACAATTCTCAGAATTCTCCAGGAATACAAATCCCAGAATCCTCTATGATTACAAATCTCAGAATTTTTCAGTGGTACAAATCCCAGAATCTTCCAAAGATTACAAATCCCATGATCCTCCAGGAATACAGTTCATAGAACCCTCAAAGGCTAAGGATTAGAGAATTTTCCAGGAGTTAAATTTGGAGACTCCTGCATTGGTACAAATCCCAAAATTCTCTTCTGAATCAAATACCATAATCCCCAAGACTATAATTCCCATAATTTCATTGCACTACAATTCGCAGATTTCTCCAGTGCTACAAATCCCAAAATCTATCTGGGCTACAATTCCCCAAATCCTCCAGGACTACAAATTCCAGAATTGTCCAGGACTACAAATTCCACTAATGTTTATGATTACAAATCCCATAATCTTTCAGTGCCTGAAATCACAGAATCCACCAGAACTATGATTGTCAGAATTCTCCAGTGCTATAATTCCCACAATCCTCCAGGTCTATGTATCCCAAAAATTCTCCTGGAATACAATTCCCAGAATACTTTATGACTACATATCCCAGAATCCTTAAGAAATACAAATGTAAAAATCCTCCACGTCAACAAATAACATGATTCTCCAGGACTACAAAACCCAGAATACTCCAGGCCTGCAAATCACAGTATACTTCAGTTATACAAATCCCTTAATATTCCAGGATGACAAATCACAGAATTTTCCAGGGCTACAGAACCCAGAATCTTCCAGGGCTACAAATTCCATAATCTTTCAGGGCATGAAATCCCAGAATCCACCAGGACTATGATTCCCAGAATCCTCCATTGCTACAATTCCCAAAATTCTTCAGGACTAAAATTTCCATTATTTTTCTAGAGGAATAGAAATTGAGGCCTGAAATTCCAGAATCCTTTTGGACTAAAAACCCTGGATAGTGCTGGACTACAAATCCCAGAAAACTTCAGGTCTGCAAATCAAAGGATCCTCCAACCCTAAAATTCCCACAATCCTCCAGTGGTAAATGTCCTAGAATGCTCCAGGACTACAAATCCCAAAATCCTTCAGGGCTACATATCCCAGAATCCTCCAGTACTACAAATTCCATAATCCTTCAGAGTTTCAAATCCCAGAATTCTCCAGGACTAAAATTCCAGTACCCTCCAGGATACCAATCCTGTGGTGGGAATGTCTGTATGATGTAAATAAAGTAACTGATTTGGCCTGCAGACAGCATTGTAGAAGTGCATGGAGTATCAGAGGAAGAGGCAAGCAGAGGGAGGCTGGAGTTAGTCAGTCTATTAGACACATTATTGTAAAGTGAGAGGGCATTTATTAGAGTCTCTGTGGTAAAGTGCAAGGGCGTCTATGTATGACATTATGGTACATTGCTAGGTTGTCTAGTAGAAACATTACGTTAAAGTGTGTGGGCGTCTATTAGTTATATTATAATAAAGTGAGGGCGACTTTTAGAGACAATATGGTAAATTGGGAGGGCGTCTATTGGAGACATTACGGTAAATTGTTAGCACAATGTGTAGCCCAGGAGCATTTATGGAATAGCAGCCCTGAAGAATTCTGGGTCCAGGAGATTTCTGGGATTTGTAGTCCAGGAGATTTCTGGGATTTGTACTCCAAGAGGATTCTGGGATTTATAGTCCTGGAGATTTCTGGGACTTGTAGTCCAGGAGATTTCTGGGATTTGTAGTCTGGACGATTTTGGAAATATGAAGCCCTGGAAGAATGTGGGAATTGTAGTCCTGGCAGATTCTGGGATTTTTAGCCCTGCAAAAAATGTGAGATGTGCAGCCCTGAAGAATTCCTGAAATTGTAGTGCAGGAGGATTCTGGGAATTGTAGTTCAGGAGGATCATAGGATTTGTAGCTCTGGAGGATTCTGGGATTTTTACTCTGGAGGATTCTTGGATTTGTAGTCCTGAAATATCATAGGATTTGGAACCCTGGAGGATTCTGGGAATTTAATCCTGGAGGATCCTGGGATATGTAGCTCAGGAGGGTCATAGGATATGTAGCCTGGAGGATTCTGGAAATTTTAGCTTGGAGGATTCTGGGAAATGTAGTCCTCAAAGATTCTGGAATCTGTAGCCTTGTAGGTTTCTGGGATTAGAACCTGTGGAGGATTACGGGATTTGTAGTCCTGGAGGATTCTGGGATTTGTAGTCCTGGAGGATTCTGGGATTTGTAGTACTGGAGGATTCTGGGATTAGAACCTGTGGAGGATTACGGGATTTGTAGTCCTGGAGGATTCTGGGATTTGTAGTACTGGAGGATTCTGGAATCTGTAGCCTTGGAGGTTTCTGGGATTAGAACCTGTGGAGGATTATGGGATTTGTAGTCCTGGAGGTTTCTGGGATTAGAACCTGTGGAGGATTATGGGATTTGTAGTCCTGGAGGATTCTGGGATTTATAGTTCTGCAAATTTCTGTGATTTGTTGTTATTTTGTCTCTCGTATTTGTTGTCCTGGAAGATTCAGAGGTTCGTAGTGCAGAAGTATTTTGGGAATTGTAGTCTGTAATGTTTATAATAGACCCACACACATTACCATAATGTCTTTAATAGACACCCTCAAATTACTGTAATGTATCTAAAAGATGACCTCGCAATTTACCATAATGTCATATATAGATGCCCTTGTACTTTACCATAGAGACCCTAATAGATGCCTTCACAGTTTATTGTAATGTCTTTGCAATTAACCATAACATCTGTAATAGATGAACTTGAAATTTACCAAAATGTCACTAATAGTATCTTTTGAAATTTACCATAATATCTATAATAGAAGCCCTCCAAATTTATAATAATGTCTGTGAAAGGCAGCCTTGCAATTCAACATATCTATAAAAGATGCATTCACAAATTACCATAATGTCTCTATTCGATGCCTTTGTACTTTATGGTAATGACTCTAGTAGATACCATTGCATTGTACTGTAATGTCTCTAAAAGACGCCCTCACATTTTACCAAAATGTCTCTAATAGACATCCTTGAACTTTACAAAACAACTCAAACCTACTAACTAATCCTTGCAAACTAACCAACTGTAACCTATTAATGCTGACACAATAACCAACCCTAACAACTAACCAACCCTAACATCTAATCAACCATTACTCACTAACCAGTAATAAACCACTAACTCTAACTGACTAATGACCCCTAAAGCTAACCTGAAATCACTAAATCTAACCCAACAAACAACCCTAACCAACTAACAAACACTAACTCACTAAACATAAACCACTAACAATAAACAGCATTAAATAACTAACCAAACCTAACCCAATAACCATAACACACTAACCAACTGCAACCTACTAGCCAACCCTAACCAACTGACCAACACTAACTCACTAAACATCCATAAACCACCAACTCTAATTCACTAACCAACCCAATCTAAATAACTCTAACCCACTAGCCAACCCAAACCAACTCACCATACCTAACACACTAACCAAACCTAACCCAATAACCCACTCTAAATAACTACCCAGAAAGTGAATTATATACGACATTGGAATGGATGCACTCAAACAAATATTTCAATCAATTACCTCAACCAAAAAATATAAAACAGATGGATTGAATAAGTAGGCAGTGAATTATATGTGACAATTGAATGGATGCATTGAAACAAATATTTCAACTGACAATATGAACCTAAAAAAATCAAACAGGTGCGTTTGAATCATTAGGAAGTGAATTAGAGACATTACAGTAAAATGCAAAGGAATCTAAATTTTCAGGGCATCTATTAGAGCCATTATGGTAAGGTTGGAAGGCATCTATTAGCAATATTAAGGTAAATTGTGAGGATGTCTATTAGAGACATTATAGTAAAGTGCAAGTGTGTCTATTAATGTCATTATGGTAAATTGTAAGTTTATGAGAGACATTGTGGTAAATTTTGAGGGTGTCTATTAAAGACATTACAGTAGTTTGCGAGGGATTCCATTAAAGACATTTCGATATAGTGCCAGGGCATCTATTAGAGACATTACAGTGAACTGTGAGGACATCTGTTGTAGACATTAGGGTAAAATGTGAGGACATATACTAAAGACATTATTTTTGAGGGTGATTTTTAGAGATATTATGTTAAATCATGAGAGCTTCTATTAGAGACATTACAGAGAGGTGTGAGAGTGCCAATAAGAGAAATTATGATAAATCGTGAGTGTGTCTATTACAAATATTACTATAAAGTGCAAGGGTGTCTAATAGAGAATATACAGTAAAATTCAAGGGCATCTATTAGAGTCACTATGGTAAATCTCATAATCCTCCATGTCAACAAGACCCACATCCTCCAGGACTACAAATCCCAGAATCATCCATGGCTACAAATCCTATGATCTTCCAGGACTACAATTCCCAGAATACTCTTGGGCTAAAAATCCCATAATCTTCCAAGTGTTCAATTCCCAGAATCCTCCTAGGATCCTTCAGGACTACAATTTCCAGAATTCTACTGAGCTACAATTCCAAATATCATACAATTTGTGATTTCGTCTATTAGAGATATTACCATAAAGTGCAAGGGCTTCTATTTGAGACATTATGGTTATTTAAAAGGGAGTCAAGTATAGATATTATGGTACAGTTCAGTGTGTCCATTAAAAATTAACTGTAAAGTGAGAGGACATATAATATAGTCATTACCATAATTTTTTGAGAATGTCTATAAAGACATTACAGTTAATTTTGATGGAGTCTATTATAGATGTTACAGTACTTTGTGAGTGCGGCTATTATTAACATTACAATAAAGTGCCAAGGCATCTATTATTAGAGACATTAAGGTAAATTTCGAGGGCGTCTATCAGAGACAATACTGTAAAGTGGAGGGAGTCTATCAGAGACATTAAAGTTCAAAGGCATTTATTAAAGACATTACTGTAAATTTTGCGGTCATCTATTAGAGACATTAGGGGAAAATGCAAGGGTGTCTATAAGAGATATTACAGTAAAATTTGATGCTATCTATTAGAGTCCTTATGGTAAAGTGCAAGGGCATCTATTAGAGAAATTATGGCAAAGTGCTAAGGAGTCTATTAGAGAAATTCCAGTAAAGTGCATGTGTGGTGATTACAAAAAATATGGAAAAGTGTGAGGGCATCTATTAGAGACATTACTGTAATTTTGAGTGCATCTATTAGAAACATTATGGTAATTTGTGAGTCCATCTTTTAGAGATATTATGTAAAATTGCAAGGCCGCCTACTAGAGACATTATTGTAAATTGCAAGGGCTTCTATTAGACACATTCCAGTAAATTTCAAGTTCGTCTATTAGAGACCTTATGGTTAATTGCAGAGATGTCTATTAGAGACATTGCAGTAAATTGTGAGGGTGTCTATTAGAGTCTCTATGGTAAAGGGCAAGTCCACCAATATGTGACATTACGGTAAGTTTCAAAGGTGTCTGTTAGAGACATTACCCTAAATTGCGAGGGTATTTATTAGAGACATTAGGTAAAAGTGTGAGAATGTTTATTAGAGATATTATGGTAAGGTGCAAAGGCATATATTAGAGACATTACTGTAAATTGAAAGGGCATTTAGAGATATTACAGTAAAATTGGACAGTGTCTATTAGAGTCCTTACAGTAATGTGCAAAGGCATCTATAAGAGAATCTATGGTAAACTACTAGGGAGCCTATTAGAAATATTATTATAAAGTGATAGGGTGTCTATTAGAGACATTATGGTAAATTACGAAGGCGGCTATTAGAGACCTTAAGGTAAATTATGGAGGCATCTATTATAGACATTACAGTAAATTCCAAAAGGGACTATTGGAGTCGATTCGGTAAATTGCAAGGACGTCTATTAGAGACATTACAATAAAGTATGAGGATATTTGTTAGAGACATTACAGTATCTTTTGAAGGCATCTATTAGAGTCATTATGGTAAACTGCATGGGCGTCCATTAGAGAAATTCCATTTAATTGCAAGGGCTTCTATTACAGACATTACATTAAATTTCCAGGGTGTGTATTAGAGACATCAGGGTAAGTTTCAAGGGCATCTTTTAGAGACATTATGGTAAATATTGAGGCCATCTACTAAAGACATTACATTAAAGTGCAAGGATGTCTATTAAAGACATTATGGTAAAGTGCAAGGGCACCTATTAGAGATATTATGGTAAACTGCATGGGCATCTATTAGAGACACGAGGTACTTCTGAGTAACACAGGGATCATGGGAGTGGTGTCATTTGGGCTGGGGAACCCCGTACTGCACCGTCTCTATTGGGGACACATGATTGATGTACAGGATGCGTGTTCACAGGACATTTATTAGAGACATTATGGTAGAGTGCATGGGCGTCTATGAGAGACATGTCGGTAAATTGCACGGCGACTTTTAAAGATGTTATGGTAAAGTGCGAGGGCGTCTATTAGAGACATTACAGTAAAGTGTGAGGACGTATATAACAGAAATTACGGTAATTTATGAGGGCATACATTAGAGATATTACGGTAAGCTGTGAGAGCGTTTATTAGACATATTACATTAATATTGCGAGAATGCCCATTAGAGACATTGTGGTAAATTGCGAGGGCATCTATAAGAGACATTATAGAAAACTGTGAGGGTGTCTATTAGAGGCATTATGGTAAATCCCAGAATCCTTCAAGACTACAAATCCTAGGATCACACAGGACTACAAATCTCAGATTGCTCAAGGACTACAAACCCCAGAATCCTTCTGGAAACAATTACCAATATTATCCAGGACTACAAATTCTAGGACTTTCATGGACTACAATTCCCAGAATCCTCCAAGGCTACAAATCCCACTAATCTCCCAGGGAATAAATCCCAGCAGACAAATTGTGGCATTCCCAAACTCTTTAGGAATATTGATACTATTGTCCTCCAGGGAAACAAATCCCACAATCCTCAGGGACTAGAAATATCAGAATTTTCCAAGACTACAAATTCCAGAAACCTACAGGCCTAAAAAGCCCTGAAACCTCCAGAACTACAAATCCCAGAATCATCTAGGGCTACAAATCCCATAATCTTCCCAGACTGCCAATCCCAGAATCCTCCAGTAGTACAAAATCCACTTTGTAGCTCAGGAGAACTATGGGAATTTTTGTCCTGGAGGATCCTGGGATATGTAGTCCTGGAGGATCCTGGGATTTTTATCCTGGAAGGATTCTGAGATGTGAACCTCAGGAGGATTCTGGGTATTTTATTCCTGGAGGATTTTGGTATTTTAGTCCTGATACATTATGGGATATGTTGTCTGGAGAATTCTGGGATCTGTAGCCCTACTTAGAATCCTGGAATTTGTAGTCCTTGAGGATTATGAAATTAGTATCCCTAGAGGATTCTGGGATTTGTAGACCTGGAGGACTCTGGGATATGTCATCCTAGAGTATTCTGGGATTTAGCTATAAAAGATTATGGGAATTTTAGACCTGGAGGATTCTGGGATTTGTAGTCATGAAGGATTATGGATCTGTCGCCATTTGGGTTCTGTACAGCACCATAGAAGTGGGTGGAGAATCAGAGGCAGCCAGGTAGGAGAAGGAGGGTGGTGTTAAGCCAGTCTCCAGCCACCTCTGAAGAAGCAGCATGTAGGAATCCAGGTGAGCC